>MU150322.1:120823-135756 GCA_015584075.1 Collybia nuda
GTTTATCAAAAACGGAATCGTCGTGCAGTTCAACGTTCACTAGTCACTAAAGAGACGATCGTGACGTGATGGGTAAACTGGCAAAGCTTGAGAGGTCGTATGCAGGGGATCCAGGGATTCCGATACTGGGATCGCCCACTTAAGGAATGTCACTTTGTTCCCCCTGCCACCCAAACGTTTATGTAGAATAAAGTTAATATATGCGGCGAACTCACAAGCGGCGAGATGTTTCGTCCAGGAAGAGAAGAGAGACGCCTCCGAATAGAAAATGTCGTTTCAGGTCGTGGGAATCAAAATGCAGCAAAGTTCCACCAGCAACAGTCTTATATATGCTGACTTGAATTCAAAAGAGATCAGCACCACCGAATTATTTCACATAACCATATCGTGATCTTCGCTTCCTTTGCTTCGTTAGTTCGTCATGACTCATTAGGCGTCTCCAAGTTACCGCTGTAAACCGTCGTAAAGAGAAGAGACCTCACTCGGCTCGGTGCACCACATGATATTTCAATGGGGAACGAACAGTTGAGTCAAGTAGCCTATGGAAGCCCTGCTTCTGGAATGGCACGAACCTTTCCCAGATATATTCTCTTCATAGTGCTTCTATGATTTTATCACATATGGATCGACCACCTTAAAAGAGAAGACACAGGACTATTTCTTTGGACAAAGGCCCTTTCCCTACTCCTATGTCCAATATCGAAAACGACGTTCCTGATCTCAGCAGTCTACCTGACCGTTCCGTATGGGGCGATGAGTTCAAAGTTGCAGCATTCAGAGCTGATCCCTTACGCTAGAACAAGGACTAGGAAAGGGCACTACGCACACGGCCTGCAGCGACCGTCTTCGTCCATATGGGATTCGTCTACACGGAGAACGAGGAGTATGCAGAACTTGTCGGGGTGTTTACCAGGGAATTGGTGAGAATGCAACAGGGCCTGATCAAGTTATGGGAGTCGATGAACGAGCTTGACGGCCACGCCATCACTGCATGGATGCTCTTGAACGATGGGGAACGCCTCAGGCATCTAAACAAAGAGTTCGAAGGTTCGTTTATGTATGTCGTCGGCCGTCAGGATGCTCGAGGTCTCGTACCTGAAATCACGACATCAGCTTTGTCGAAGCAGAATGGAAAAGCATTCCTAGACTTCGTTGAACACTGTGTGAAGGGAAACCAGGGGGTGGCGGTGAATACAGCGTATTATCATCACAGTGTGTGGTGGGATGAGGCATTCGAAGGACTATCTCAATCATTCTTGGAGGGATTAGATGAGAGGGCTTACGAAATCATGACCATTCAAAGGAATACTTTTATCAGTGAGTCTCCAAATTTATATTGATTGATCAGCATGTTCCCTCAACTATGCCCCAGCGAAGTATATGTTGTATGCCGGTATATCAGTCTTGCGCGACCCCGAAGAGGGGAGTGCAGGAACGGCAGTAGCCACAGACATGATGGAAAATAACCCTCATATGGCACGCTCCGTTGCTAGATCTCTGGCGATCGTGCGCGACAAACCTCTCGTACGTTGACAGAATTGCAGTGCGACTCAAGGAGAGGATGGGAGGAAATTCATGTTGTGTGGCCCGTGAAAATTGAAGCTGGACTTCCCTATACATTACTGCTCTGTGTGAGTCATACTTGAATCTTCCTAGCTTGAACTAATGCGTATTATAGAGAATTCCAGCGAGAAGCCTGGCCCAGCCACAAACTAAACTGTGGAAAGTTGCAAAGGAACTCAGAGGCACTATCCACGACCCATTTTGGTTTGATCCAAACGTATCTGACATGCTTCGCAACATTCCTTCTGCCAGTGACGGCAGCATTACTATGGCTGAACTTGGTTTTCCTAACTCTAATCATACTCGGCCATATTCTTCGGCACTCCAACGTCAAATTAATTTGCTCACCACAGACAGAGATGCCGACTACTTCCTCTTCGACGAGATGGATCGCCCTATCCGCTTTACAATCGAGGATTCATTACTGAAGATGAACTTCCGCATCGCTCGTACCGAGGTATTATCGGTCAACAACCCCAAAGGAGTCGACACATTAGCAGAACACGTTATTAAGATAATGGCGAAAAAGTCTGGGTTGAGCAAGGCTGGGATTATCGCACAGTTCACCAAAGAATACGAGTGTGATGTTGCGGGGAGGCTGGCTGAACTTGAGAAAACTCACATTAGGAATCCGGAGGTCACAGTATTAGAGTCATTGACACAGATTATTACAGACTTTCCCACATCCAACGGAACGCCGGTGTGAGCGACATCGACGATTTAGCCCTACAAGCAAAACAAACATTCCTGAACACCCTGGCTAATATATTTGGAGGTAATTGGAGGCACATCGTTATCATCTGTAGCCTTGGTATTCGTGGATTTGTTCACGGTTTTTTTTGTAGAGAAGATTAATACCTTCAGAGTTGTCTTATTGTTCGGGTCAATGGTGGAACATATCATCAAACATATGAGCCAGAGGCCTGGTTTAAGTCGAGAAAGGATCATTGCACAATTCACCAGAGAATACAAGCGGGACGTTGCAGAGAAACTAGCTATGCATGAAAGCGTAAGTGAAGGAGGACGGACGACAATCGAGTCTATGTCACACAGCATGACGAACTTGATGATGCCCCGTCACTATCAACAGTGATTTGAACTCAATCAACAGTTAAGAGTGTCTGGTGAATACTCGGGCGTTCGTAAGTGGATTTCCTGGAATATCTTTGTAAAATTTGATGTATATCCAAAGCTGTTGCCGGTTTGTTGGCAAGTGTCCATGATAAGCTGTCTGTGCCTTGGTACATTCGGAATGCACCTCAAAAAAGGATCGGAGAAATTTCATGTTATGCCGAACAAGTACAACCAAACCGATTGTTCAATAGGTTCGAAAAAAACGCTTCTAAGCTATGCCAAGGTTAATGTGTGGAGTCTTCCTAAATTAGTTGCAACAGACGTACAGTGCCCTCAAGCCTCTGATCGAGGCTCCCTCAGTTCAACCCACTCGGAATTCGAAATTACCAAAGGTGTGATGATTTGAGATTTAAACGGTAAATATTAAGCTTGATTTTCTTGACCGCTCTGGGTGGTGGGTCTCAACATTTAACGTCTAACATGACCTGGTCGTCCGTGTGTGTACGCCATCATTATCGAAGTGACAAATACAAGCATGGTCGTTCTCCATAGGACCACACCCAGCTAGTCCTATTTAACCGCCCGGCGGCTAGAGATTTCCTTGCACGAAAGGAATTTATGCTTTGGGTCAGTAGCAAAATTTAAATGGAGAGAAAACGTGTTTGATGTATTCACTTTATTATATAAGTTGATGGCTTATAAGCGTCACTCATGTTTGGGTCAACAAAGCATGCCGTTTCCCACAAGGTCAAAGTCACTAGATCCGAGATAGCATGCTGACCGTGTGGAGAAGAACGATCCAAACATGGACCCTATCACGATACTGACAGGTACAAGGATCCCATATTGACACAAGGACCCAATACCAAGTACTATGAGCGACACGCACGACGCTGGCGACGTTCCTGACTACTCAGTGTGGGGCGACAAGTTCAATATGGAAGCATTCAGAACCAATCCTGCTCGCTGGAACAAGGATTGGGAGAAAGCCCTCCGAACACGCCCCGCATCTGAAGTATTCACTCACATGACGAAAATGTTTATGAAGAGCATGAACAACAAGGAAGTTATTCCGATGCTCCGTGGGCAGATGATAAGGATGCAGGAGGCTGTGGTAAAGCTCTGGGATTCTGTTGAAAAACTTGGTGGTCATTTTCTCACCGCCTGAGTGCTTTTGGATGAGAAAGAACGTACAACAAAGGATTCGAGGATTCGTATTCGCGGGTTGCAGGGCGTCAAGACGCCCGCTGTTGGGCACCAGAGATCACGGTATCGGGTTTGTTGAAGCGAAGCGGGCAGAATTTCCTCGAGCTCATCCAAGAATTTGTTAAGGGAAAGAAGGAAGCGGGGGTGGGGAAGCCTTATTTTTATCCAAGCCCGTGGTGGGACAAGGTGCTGGAAGGAGTGCCCCAATCAGTCCCGGACGGATTGGACCAGCGCACAGTTGAGCTCTCTACAATACAGAGGAATGATTTCATCAGTGAGGACCCTTAAATATCATTATTTGCTTACTTTTAACAATTACCTTTTCTTAAATGTCAGCGAAATATTTGTTGTATGTCGCAATGTCAGTTTTCCATGACATTAGTATGGGGAGTGCTGGGATGAAGCCAGTCACGGATTTGATGACGAACGATCCACATACTACCGAATCATTCGCAAAAGTCGCGCAGAACAGGCGCGAGCAACCTGTTGTACGCTGCCAGTCTTGTACAGATACTCAAGTGGAGAACGGCCCTAAATTCATGGTGTGCAGTACCTGTAAATCAAAGCTCAACTTCACCATCCATTATTGTTCTGCGTAAGCAATATTTTCATGAACCATACATTCCATGCTAATGTGTATATTCCACAGTAAGTGTCAGGCGAAAGATTGGCCCAACCATAAGAAGCACTGCGGGAAGGAAAAGATCGCAAAAAAGCTACCTGGTACCATTCACGATCCTTTCTGGTTCCAACCCGATATGCCTGATGGTCTCCGCAACATTCCTATCAATGACCGTGGTACAGTTGGCATGGATTCCCTTGGTTTTATTGACCCCAAAAACGCCCCACGGTACTCTTCAGCGCTTCAACGTCAAGTCAATCTAATCACTGCCGATCGAGACGTTGACTACTTTCTTTTCGATAATATGGACCGCCCGGTTCGTTTCGTGCTTGAAGATCCAATGCTAAAAATGAGCTTCCGTATCATGCGCACAGAAGCCCTTTCATCTGAGAACCCAAAAACAGTTGAAGGTATGGCGGAACACGTTATCAAGGTCATGGGTCAGAAGCCTGGACTGAGCACAGCAGGGATTATCTCTCAGTTTAATAAGGAGTATGGGCGGGACATGACAGATAAGATATCAAGGCTGGAGAGCAACCGTTCGGAAAATCTCACAATGCCGGAGTCCACATTTCTGAATGTTTCACAAAGTATTACTGGTGATTGTAGGAAGCTTACCTGAATCTAACTCATTTTCGGATTCGGAAAGATCTTGCGCGGGCCTGCATTTTACACGTCAGAATTGAAACAGTCTTTTTCTCACACGGTGCATGGTCTATATAAGACGACCCGAGGTAGTACAAGCATCTCGGTCAAGACAAACATTTTCTCTTCCTCCAATGGCAGATATGACAGACAGGCCCTCTAGTCCCATCACCGACTATTTTGTGTAAGCGATAGATTTACCATAGGCGCCTTCGAAGGAGACCCGGTACGCTGGAACAAGGGCTGACAGAAGGCCGTTCGCGCTTATACAGATGGGAGAGCACCTACGAAAGGGTCAAGAATGGTTATGATCTTTCTCCGATGCTCATCGGGAGACTGGTAGGTGTACAGAGGACATTGGCTGAATTATGGGAATCACTGTATAAGCTGAGGACATCTGATAATGGCGTGGCTACTCTTGAGAGTGGAGGGACGCATCAAGCATCTAAACAAGGGGTTTGAAGACGCATACTAATATATCAGTGTCTTCTGAAATGTTCGCTGTTACGCGCCATAGATCACAAACTTGGTCTTACCAAAAGGGAGTGGAAATCAAGTGGAAATGGGTTTATATGAAGCGCATACATCTGACCAACAAGGTATCTGATGGCCGTTTAGCACGCCGATTTTTCACAATCCCGTTCACGGAAGTACTGGACTGAATTTGGTTAATTATACAGGGATTGACCCTGCCACTGCAGAAAAAAAAATCTCGCATGAGTAACATAAAGCACTCCGGGAAAGCCAACGTTGCGAAGGGGCTGAAGGGCACCATTTATGGTCCTTTTTAGTCCTAGAATGACAATCCTTATGATATGGATCTCCCCCAACCAGCAGCTGGGGGGGAATCGAGATCAGCGCCCTCAGTTTTGGCGATTCTTCTCGCACCTCGTTGCACTCCGTGGCGCTGGAGCGATAAGTCAATCTACTCACCACCGACAAGATCGCAGATATCGTTAAGTTATGGGGAAGAGGTCCGGATCGAGTAGGAGGAACAGCTGCACAACTGGCGAAAGAGCGATTTAAGATTGTATTCGTATTGTAATTCCGATGGCGTGTAGGATGTCGTCAAGTCAATCTGAAATACATAGCCCTCATATTGATACAAGTATTCAAATAAGAATTTACTTTTGTAGAGTAGACCAAGAACATTGACACTGAGAAAAGTCTAATAGCCAACATTACCTATATGCGCTAAGTGTTTGATTCCGATGAGACATTCTTAAATCACACCAAAATTCCGATTCAGTCGAGCTATATTTTGCAATAAGCCTTTTAAGAGGGTATAGTGTATCGATACCCAGCGAGAGACAGTAGGGGAAATAAAAATGTCTATGAAAGCGTAAAGATCTAGGGAACGTGAAAGTGATATCTAGCCGGATCCTAGAGAAATATTTCAGTACTGGTTCTACAATGGAACAAGTAAAGGACTTACCACCGGAGTACACCTTGCCGAACATCACTTGTTGGAGCTTGTCGTACAGAGACAACACACCAGCGCCAGCAACACCGCGGAGAATGTTGGCACCTGCACCCTTGAAGAGTGACTTAGTACCTTCCTTGGCAACGATCTGGGAGCCAGCATCGAACATAGACTTGTAGTTGACACCAGAGCCCGAGGTCATCATCATGCGACGACTGTCACAAAAAAATAATTAGCCACCACGTGACACGATCATATAGGGAAAAAAACATACCGGATAGTATCCAGAGGATATGAAGCAAGACCAGCACCAATGGTAACACCCCAACCAAGACCGAACGAAGCCAAGAAAGATCCTTCAAGAGCACCAACCAGGACAACGGGCTCTGCAAAATAATGTTAGAACTTTTCGTGAAGCCTGGCAGTTCACTCACTAAGCGAATCGTAGACACCAAAGTAGAGACCACGGTAGACAATGATACCGACAACCGAAGGGACAAATCCACGATAGAGACCGGCGAGACCGTCAGACGCGAGAGTTTTTCTGTAGACATCAACCAACCCGTTGAATTGACGGGCCCCTCCACCCTTGGCGGATTTTGCGTCGTTGGCTAGACGAGTACGAGCATAATCGAGGGAGTAGACGAAGAGGAGTGACGAGGCACCAGCAGCACCACCGGATGCGACGTTGCCAGCGAACCACTTCCAGTAGCCCTCGTTCTTTTTGAAGCCGAAAAGAGACTTGAAGTAGTCCTCTGTAATGCCACGTCAGTAACGAATTTTGCCGAGCGAATGAGAATACACACTGAAGGCAAAGTTAAGAGCTTGGGTAGGGAAGTAACGAATGACGTTGGCGGTGTTTCCTCTCCAGAGAGAGACGAGACCCTCCTCCCGGTATGTCCGCGAAAAGGCATCACCAACACCTTTGTAGGGTGTGGCAAGACGACCTTGCTTGATCTAGATAGCACATGTTAAAAAAAACGCAAACTGCTAGGGCAATGAAATGGAACTGACCATCTCATCCTGGTTCTGCACGAGCAGCTTAATGCGCTCAATGGGTGCAGCACTGGTCTTGGCGACAGCCTGTAGTAGATGTGGTCAGAAACTGTCGAACTGTAGGCAGTTAAAAAAAACATACAGCAGACACACCACCCATCATGAAATCGACTGAAAAAAACGGAAAAATGTGAGCAGAGCATGGAATACATCATGCGAGTGTGGATACGCACTGGCGAAGTCCTTGGGGCTCTTGACTTTCTTAGTTTCGGCCATTTTTGTGGATGAGGAACCAGGAGATGAGTGGGGGTTAAGAGAAAGGTGGATGAAGACGTGAAAGAAGTGTCGTCAAAATTTTGCGTGACAAAACTCTTTCGGGTAACGCCGGAACCTTCCTAACGCCGTTAACGCCGACCGGCTCGGAGCACACAGCCTGGCGATCCGCTTTTTTTTTTTCAAAGGCGAGCGAATAAGAATTGTACTAGGCGGCTAAGCAAATGGTTGAATATTTCGGCGGTTGGTGGAATCGGATGCGCTATTCAGCTATGAATCAGGGCAAGCATTTACAGCCCAGTCAATTTGTTATCTTATTTTTTGGCAGTTGATCACACCAAATTTTCTTTGATCAGCTACCGTGGTACCAGGAGACACACACATGCACTTATACCCTGTATGGTGGACTACGATATCCTGCTGCCAGCTTTACTCCCTGTGAAACGACACCTGCGAGACGTTCGGTATGATCTCGTGGAAACACAGGCCCGTCGAGCCGTAACCCCGGTCTTCTGAATCAATCCTCCCGGATCTCACGGTGGCGGCGGGCGGTGTATGTCAGATGGGGGCCACGCATTCTGAACATGCGCTCCTTGTCCTACCAACAAGGAAATGCATCGCCCACAATATCAAGTTTCAGCTCCCCATCTCCTGGCGCCCGCACCTTTAAGAATCCTTTAAGTGCTCCTCAACTTCCAAACCAGCTAGATCAAACCTTGGGAAACTCACGCTAAAGATTTGATACTCTGGTTAAGCACCCTATCCGAGACAGTGAGAGCGCCCTTAACGCGGCCGAAAGTGTATCCAAGGCTATATCAAGGTTTTTCTCACCTACATCCTATATAGCTGGGATGGGCCAGCTCTTCGACTTGTGGATGCAATACCGGTATACTTAGGGACCTCAACAATGGCAATCATTTGGGCGGATGTCTCGAAGACCTTACACGTCAATATTCATGGCGCCCCGCATTGAGGGTTTAATCGGCGACATCGGATAACTAACTGCAAACCAGTTCCGTCTACACTTTTCAGAAAAACTCGAAGAGGCGCGCCGAGGGCCTCAAAATATTTTGCATACAACTCGGAAGTCAAGAATCATCAACACGTGCTACACTGACAACGGTTCTGTCACTGTCACTGTCCACGTCGACCTATCACTGGAGTTGGTTATATTGGTCAAACTACCACTTTATGATGGTTGAAAATCACTGTGACAACAATGCGAATCCTTGCATTTTCCGGAGTTCACACCTGACCAATCTTCGACTTCGCTTATATATTGGGTTAAGAATGCCTAAAATTTCGGCCGTTCTTTATGGATAATGGCTTCTCGACAATGTTAAGACAATGATAGGTGGTCAGGTTCTTTGATCTTCTCTGCACCGCTTTCGACGCAGCACCAACCTGTCACCTACTTCTTGGAATTGATCGAAGAACGGGCTGTGTGCCGAATGCCCTATATTTACCGCCCACCGGTGGGATACAAATTCCTTCAAGTACTTCCCTGAACTGCCGATCCCACACAACTCGTATCGAATGATGACCGAGATGTCGAAAAATCGCCATCTTCGCGACTTGAATTCTTTGTCACCCTCTATATTCGATAATACCTCATTCTCAGGATCTACTTCAACTTGGACGTCAAGTGGAAATACCATTCAAGGCATTGGTTCCCTGACTGGAAAGGCCATCAAAGCTTTGGGGCACGTTACTTTGCGCGGGCTGGACCGTGTTATCATGTATCCACGTATCAGGTCAATTTTATCAAAATTTCCACACACCGACGCTCAGGCAGCTAAAATCGATGGAATCGAGGAAATATACGATATAGTTCTCGAACTATCAAGGTATATCTTCTATTTCATACTTGGATAATAAATTCGGATGATCGTCCCAATATCCAGCCCAGAATTTTACAGTGGTAGCATAAGGCGAGCTGCTTTGAACGTACTCCTGAGACAGATTAATCGGGGTCATACTCACAAGCTCGAAAAAGCACTACACCATGATAGTGCTGAACTCGAGGTATTTTTACGATTGTTGGAGGAATGTTCTAAGATGCCGGAAATGTGCAGGTACGTGATTTTTCTTTGAGCTGAGCCAGAACTTTCATAACTTGAGACTTCCAGAAACGATGTTATCATCAATAACTTTCCCTTTGGTTCATCTTTCCCGGCGATCCTTCTCCCAAAAACAACAATTCAATTTATGTGTCGAATTGCCCAAAAAAGCGAGCGAGGGTGTCGGGCGGTTCTCAATGTGGGATACTACCGACTTCTCATATCCGTTGGGGAAGAAAATCTTCCTATGTCTGATCTGGCTGAGGTATATCGAACAGTTTTATCAATTTCAACAAGGTATTACCCTCATCTCCATTTGTTACTATATGGCTCAATAGCTTTAGACCTGGGGTCCAATTCCAGACTTCGAGGGTCGAGGCAATACATTTTCTCGCACGTTCTTTGTCTCCATTGAGACCAAGATTTATTAAAACACTCGAATTATGGGATGCGAGTGACCTCAAGTCATTGGTAGGTATGGTCTTGGAAAATACAACGCCTCATGGGTGAGTTCGTTATATTTTGTCGCAGGAATACACTCACGGCATCTTAGAAATCTACTATTAAGCGACGTAATGCTCTCCACCTTGGCCTTACTACGCCATATTGGAGTAAACAGTGCGGAAGGCAAACGAAAAATGTTCGAAGCAGGTTATTTGGATATTGCTCTTCACTTGGAAAGATTGCAGCACCCCATTCGAGAATATATGGACGAATTTGAAGTCGTCCTAAATATATTAAGGCTGTTCGGGCCCCATCCTGGGTAACCGTCCTCACTAATTATATGCTTAGAAATTTTTGTCCCCCATACACGGAAGGTGAACGAAATCAGGCCGTGGACGTATTCCTGTTTCAGCTAGCAAATGACCATCAATACCTCTTTCAGTCACTTGTGAGTTGGACTACAACAGAAATTGAAGAACTTCTTCGAACGCTGGTTGATAAGCTTCGGTGAGGGAGTGTGTTTTTTATTACTATTGCTCTCATGCATCTCACTCTAAATCAGCGTCATTATTATATCGGAATCGCGCGAAATGTATAATAATGTGGCGCCTCATTTGGTGACGTTTATTGCTAAAAATGCTTTATATGACCCAAAGATTTGTGAGGCCATAATTGGGGCTGGCCTTTTGAACACTCTATGCTCCCAGGATGAAGAGAATGATTCTATGAAGTCTTTAATCATTGATATTCTGTTCGTATGAATCTCAACGTCTACCTTTAATGTCAACTCAGTTTTCTCACAGGCAACACGAGAAATATTCATCCTTGATTAAACAAGCAGCAGCACAGTTTATTACATATCAAATTACACGCGGGCGTGGAAATTCATGGCCGTATCAAACGTTGAGGGCCGCGTCGCTAAGAAATCAATTAGCAGGAACGAGTAGGAAACGAGGATGATAATCCGTGACAACTCGGATTACTGCTCGGCGGGGGCGTCCGCGGTGCGTAGTACCTTCAATATTAGGGGGCGGCACCAGGCTAATACTACAGAATACCGAAGTTGGATTCGTTCTTCGCGGACTTTACATGCGAGGGACCGAGAAGGTGGCGGAACAGGCAGAGAAAATTTGTGCAACGTGGCTGCCTCAAGGCTAATCTTGGCTTCATGGCCCATACACCGTCGGGTTCAGTTCACGTCCCTCTACGGTTTCCCGTACCAAGAATCCTCAATATGTGCATTGGTTCTGTGACACATGCTACTAGGAGTTGAGATCCTGTTAGTCCACGACAACCGATATAATTGGGGCGAGGCCTGGTTCATGTCGACCTATTGCTACGAGTCTTGCCACAATGACTACGGTTTTTAAAGTACATGACAACCTTGGATGAACGTGGACACAGGCCCCCGCCCTTCTGAAGAACACCCTAACCCTAACTTCACTTTTATCGCGGCCACAGATATAGAATCTCAACAGTATATTCTTACCGATATCAATATGTCATATGCAAATTACCTTCCTGACCTTGCTTTGATGCAATAGTGATACATCAACTGCCTTTTGAGGTTAAACTAATAGGTCGTGTACCGTCTATGGGATTTGAAGTTTCCCTAGACAACCTCGTGAAGCGGATTAGCTGGTGGGCGCCATGCTGTGGCTGTGGGCCTGTACTCCCTGTTGAACCATACTTTCAACAACACTTTATTTGGGATTGCAGACCTGATGCATGCTTCACCGTCGCGCTCTACAGTCAACAGCCACATATACGCTACCCAGATTAAGAGGGATACCGTTTCATATTCGGAATTTTTGAAGTGGCACCGTTGTGATACCGTGATGACACACAGGGAGTCCCTGCGAGGAGTTAGGGAAAGCGGGAAGAGAGTTTCACCTATCTAGACGCCTACCAACAGAGGTCTTATACAGGGCTATCTACTGATTTATATTCATATTTTAGACCGATCAATTTGTTGGCCTATGTTCGGCAGATCGGCATTGACGGGTTCCTTCAGTCTGAGGACAGATCGACTTCCCCTTATAATAATCCTCGTCTCCTACATACGACGCCTCTTTGAGACCTAACAAGCACTGGTTTGTTGATTCTGGGATTCACCAAAAGTCTCATTTCTCAAAACCTCCCCGAAGTATAGGTTCAACCACATCGGCATTGATCCTGGGAATTATCTGGATTCGTTTCCTAATACAAGAACCGATTCACATCCAAACAAACACTGATTTTTTACTAAGCAAAGGCTGCGCAACAATAGTAGTGTTAAAAGCTACTTAATCCCGAAGTGGTCGCCCAGATCCTCTAACTTCACAACCTACACCCAAAGATGGAGAACTTACCCGCTCCCAGGCCTTGGGCCCCCCACAAGTCCCCACAAGTCTCCGCAGCTGTTACTACTCCACTACCCGGATCGACACTGACTCAGACATCCGATGGAAGCACTGTTCAAGGTATTGGTGCCCTATCTGGAAAGGCTATAAAAGCCCTGGGAAATGTAGTGTTGCTTGGTCTGGACTACGTTATTATCTTAGCGCGGATTAACTCTATTTTGCCTAAGTTTCCACATACCGATGCTCAAGCCACTTCCATCGAGGGAGTCCAGGAAATGTATGACATGATCTTAGAATTATCGAGGTGTGTTATTCCCTCGCGCTCACCATGTGATCACAAAACTTATAGGATCCAGGCCAAAACTTTACAGTAGGTGCATTACGCGGACTGCCCTAACTTTAGTTTTGGTCCAAATCAATTGTGGTCACACCCGCGAACTCGAACAAGCATTGAAACGGTGGAATTATAGAGACTGTGTAGCATTCTTGCACACATTGGTATCCCGTTCAATGAGGCAAGGGATACATATGTGCGTAATTGTTTCTTTCCCCCAAGTTATGTATTGAAAGTTCAGCCAAGCTAATATTTACTCTACAGCAACTTGACAGGATCAATAGTGATCCTTGATCCAAAAATGATAATCTCTCTTATGTGTCGAATTGCGCAGCAGAGCGAGCAAGGCTGCCAGGCAGTACTCAGAGTGGGATTTGTTCAACTTTTTTTGTCTGCCAGAACAACACATTTCTCTACATCTCGGTTAGCCGATGTCTATCGCACCATCCTCTATTTTTCCCAAAGGTATGAATTTGTTTGTCTTACGGGCCCATTAATACCTCTTACACAATCTAGGTATGAGCGACGATTCCGTGCTTTGAGGGAAGAGGCGATACAATTTCTTGCATATTTGATATCATCGCCAAGAAGGCTGTTCATAAGAGCGCTTAGAACATGGAATGTTAACGATCTGAGAGGGTTGGTTTCCATGGTCCTTGAAAATACAGCGCCTTCAGGGTAGGCTTTTTCGTGATTTTTTGAGCTTGGTTTTATACAGCATATAACCTATAGGCAGTTACTGTTGAGTGACGTCACACTCTCTACCTTGTCATTATTATACCGCATTGGGGGATACAGTACACAGTGCAAACAGAACATATTTGAAGCAGGTTATTTGGATATCCTTCTCCGCCTAGAAACACTACAACATCCTATTCGAGAATTTAAAAAAGAATTTGAGGTCGTTCTAGATGTATTACGGTCACTCTAATATCTTATATATTCAACTTCCATTGCTGATTCATTGTTTAGAGATCATTACCCCTTACACACTACAGCTGAGCGGAGCCAGGCGATGGACGTGTTGCTGTTCCAGATAGCAAATGATTATCAATATCTCCTCTGGTCACTTAACTGTTGGAGTGTGACTGAAGCTGAAGGGCTTCTTCAAGCATTGGTTGATAGACTCCGGTGTGTGCTTACTCCATTATTCATGGGCAGGATTTGCATATATCCTGCAACCTAGGAATATTATTGCCTCAGACTCTAACAAACAATACAATGGGGTGGTGCCTCGTTTGGTAACATTTATTGCTAAAAATGCCATGTATAATCAACAACTATGTGAGGTTGTTATTGGTGCTGGTTTTCTCAACATTCTGTGTTCCCAGAATGAACAAAACAAAGCTGCAAAGGCTCTCATTATAGACATCCTGTTTGCAGATCCTATATGCTGCCCTTTGATGACAATTGACTTTTCATTGCAGTCAGCAGGAGAAATATTCATCACTGGTCAAGCAAGCAGCAGCACATTTTATTTCATTTCAAGTTTTGCGTGGCTGTGGAAATTCATGGCCATATCAGATACGGAAGGCTGCCTCATTAAAAAATAGACAATGGAATTAGAGATTAGTGTAGATGCAAGTACCCTGAAGATGGGCAATTGGGCAAGCCTTGAATGAGTGCCAGATAGCAAACATGGATAACTGTAGGTAGTTGCTCCAAATAGATAATGTTAAGCATGAGTGGGTATGGCTTATTATACTTGTAGGCATAGCTGCCTATTACTATTGGGTAAAAGTTAAGAGCTACCAAGGTGGAGATTAACAATCAATATTGTTTTTTTTGTTTCAGAGTTTTAAATACTACTGTAAATAATTATGAGTTCTTTAGTTTACTAAAGACTCGTTCTCTATAATTCCAGGATTCGAGATTTTAGACTGATTCATTGATTAATTGATTCATATCACATTACCGCGCGAACTTTTCTTAAGGCATGTGACTACTATTT
>MU150323.1:11982-48555 GCA_015584075.1 Collybia nuda
CGGTTGTAGTAACGCAGGTCCATGAAAGAATAAAAAATTCGTTGTCTTCATCAACGGTGATAGAGGGTTCGACGGCCATGGGGAAGTCTATAACTTGGGAGACAGGTAGAATAGAGAATAAGGAGGTACCTTCTAGATCGATAATATTGTGATATTCCTTGTTGTCGAGACGGGAAGGTTGCTCAATCCGACGAGTCAGGCATGTACCTTGAGGTGTTTCTTGTATGGCGAAATATCCTAAGAAACAATCACAAAGATACAATGAATTAGAAACCTTGACACAGTTGGGGCATTCTCGCATGACATACATAGTGATCCCAGTTCGTTTGATAATGTAATAATTTATAGGATCCAATGGAAGCGTAGGGGCTGATACCGAAATGTTGAAAGGACTTCACTATATATTCCAGAGCCTGCATACTAGTAACATCATACCATAAAAACGTTTTCTAAAATATAAAACGAAATATTGGATCATACCTAAGGCCTGAGCACAACGAACTTGAACGGCAGGTTGTGCTTGCTTTGGACCTGATATTCAACAACGAATGACGCGACGGGTGTTCGTGAAAATCGAAATGACCAAAATCGCGGATGACACTAGATATGAGATGTTGGACTTGGTATGGACAAGCATCAAGGGGGTTAGTCGGGGCGTGAGTCTTCCAGAAACTCGTCCAGGAGGTTGAAAAGTTTGAATCGTAGAAAATGGGAGCGCTGAGGTAAGCGAGGGTTGAAACAGAGAAACTGGGGTACTAACTGTAACGTTTGACCTTGACCATGACTCTCGTCCGACCTTAAGCTTGGAGCAATCAACAGACTCCTCACTTTTTTCATTGACGACTACCGATGCGAAAGCGCTCCTTGAATAAACTCTGATACACGAAAGATGTCCAGTATGGCCGGCAGCTGAAAACAGTCTAATACAAGCCATGAGCGACAGCTGGAGCGAATCCCCCACCGTTGAACTTGATCCAACTGTAGATTCAGACGAACGGGCCAAGATTGGAGTGATGTACTTACCAGAGGCGATCATTGGCGTCTGTGTTCATTCAGAGTAAGTTCACCATCTCTGGTACTTGAAAGACGTCATTGATTTTCGGATAGTTTTTGTGGCTGCAGTGCAAGGGTAAGTAACTAATCTCAAAAAAATGTACATTGGCTGATATTGGTAATGAATGTTAAGATCTTGCCTCCAGAAGATGCGCTGTGTCTTGCTGTGAAAACGCTTGATTGCTACTCGACATACACTCCCTAAGAACTACGAGAAAACCCTCGAGTGAACGAGATCGTCTCCACTGTTCGTTTAGGTCATGTCCGGTTGAACTGATCAGCAGTAAGACCTATCTTCTAATATTCTTTGCATATATCAACGTTCTGACAGACTTTTCGGAATGAACCTCCTTCCAAATGGCGCGACAATAATGTCCCTCGAACTCTCTTCTTGAGGAACTCGTTGATATATTCCCTTTCATACATCGTAGATTACTGATTGAAAGTTTTGTCAGCTATAATTTAATTGGCTGACCCACCTGACGACCCTCCCTTCAGAACACGACCGTTCTAGATGCCATGAAAGTTACGACGACTAAAATAACGCATGGGGAGGATATCACACTACGTATTTGGCGTGAATACCCTATGTAGTCATGGAGCGTATTCACAACGCCGCCGGACAATGTTGTATAATTTGATCAGCACAATATCAAGGCAAATAATTTGTTTATCCTGGTGCTTCAAACAAAGCCCTATTATATATAGATATTATATGGTTGAAATATCATAGAATATGTCAGTACACAGTTAAGCCCTTTATCACTAGAGGATATGGAAACCAACGTGCAAATTAGATGCACTGAAATTGCGATTTATAGGCCGTCGTGAAATAACGAGCACCTGGCCAAAGGAAAGGGGCGCCGGATCTGTGTAAACAGGAGATGCTTGGTCATACATGCCAATGCATACCTGGTCCACAGAGTTCAAAACGGGGCCCATCACCCAACCCGTCCGCCATCATGCTGTTGAAGCCCTGCCCAGTGCGGGAGAACACCTGGTTTCAAGCCAGTG
This sequence comes from Collybia nuda, assembly GCA_015584075.1. Classification (NCBI taxonomy): domain Eukaryota; kingdom Fungi; phylum Basidiomycota; class Agaricomycetes; order Agaricales; family Clitocybaceae; genus Collybia; species Collybia nuda. The sequence continues at coordinate 14,050 of MU150323.1, forward strand.
CCCGTACTCCGTGAAGGGCCTCCGCCGGGTCGCTGGATTACAACAGGGGACAACCCGGAGGCTCCACTGCCTGAGTTCTTCAGAGGCCGGCCTGGCTCGAAGGCGGGTGCTCTGCTGGAGAGGGTTGATGTAGTGGCAGGGGGGTTGCCCGTGGTAGGCGATGGAGAAGATGATGAAGATGATGTAGAACCATTTGCTGGAGGGCTGGTGGTGGTATTGGCTGCAGTGGACTTGAGCGATGGTCGCCTATGTGGGTTAGTCAATAAAGTTGGTGTTTGGTGCATCGATGGGGCTCGGGCGTTATGGCCTGAATGATGTTGTGATTGCCGCGGTGGACTCCATAACTGAGGCTGGTGACCAAGTATATTGGCGTTGGGAGACGGTCGTTGGATTGTGGTAGGAGATGGCCGGCCGATTGTGCCAGGATTCGTGTTTTGCTGGCGTACCTGTGGTGGTGTGTATGGTGCGGCAAGGGGGTGATCCGTGGGCGAATCCGAGTGTGGGTGTGTGGGTACAAGGTCATCCATGGTTAGTTCCTGCATGTCCATGGGTGGACTATATGTTGATGCATAAGACTCGTTTTCTTCTTTCTTGATCTCCCGTTCAATCTCGTTCAGCTGCTCCTCCAGATCTTGAATGGGTCCAGTCTCGATCTTTTCTTTTTTGCTGTTGAACTTTTCTAGTTTGTTGGTGAGCCCTGTTAGCTCGCCTTTCACTGCTTCGAGCCGCTTTTTGTCTTTCTCCTCCTCGAGCTTTCGTTCCTTCCGTACTCGATCAGCCTCTTCCTTGATCTTATTATGCTCTTCTTCCTTTTCCGTTCGTTGCTTCTCCAGCCCTGGGACCATGCTTTCAACTTCCTTCATCATCTCTTCCGTATCTCGTGTGGCCGTCTGTGCACGCTTGAGGGCTTCTTGGAGAGACAGGATTTTTTGCTTGGCACGGTGTTCGGCAGCGGCGTTTTTATCGGAAGCGCGTTTGAGGATATCGATTTCGGTTCGAAGGGCTGCATCAGCCTTCTGGGAGTCACGCCTGGAGGTCTTGAGGGATGCTGTCAGAGTTTCCCGTTCAGTCGTTAGGAGACTGAGAGCGTGTTGGAGCTGGGTGTGGCGATCCTCAGCGGTAAGTGGCGCGGTTGTTGAAGGTGGCGTGCTGGGGAGTGTGCGATTAGGGGAGGTCGATGGTGTTGATACTTGCGGATCAGACGATGTCGATTGGTCGAAGCTTGGTGAGTCCGGGTCAGTATGAACTTCGGGTTCTCGGTCTACATCTAGAAAGTAGCAAATAAGATAGCAAGACCATGAACGAATACGTGTTCATTCACCCTCTGTTACGACCTGTCTTCGTAATGTGCTCGTTTGGTCGCCTTGCACGAGGCCCAGATCGATGTCGTACTGTCTGCCAGGCATAAGGCCGTATATAATAATAACGGCCTCGTCTGTGGTATCGTCGATCCGGATAAAGACCCTCTGCCACGGAGAGCCGTTCACGTTGACTGACAAGCCCTTCGCGAGGGCGTCTGCGATGATTGACTTCTTCTTTCTCTCTACAATGTCCGAACTACTGCCCTCTCCAGCGTGGTCTTCATCTGCATCTTCGTCTGCCGCAATGAGGCCAAGCGAAGCTAGGGTGGGCTCAAGATCGCCGTTAAGATCTGAGACGTTGGATGAAAGTATGAACGTGGCAGAAACGGAAGTTATTTCGCGGACAGCAAGGGAAAGAGGAGGAGTCCAAGGTCGTATAGAATGCCAGCCAGCATTCCCATTTGAACTGTCCGTCTGCATTGTCAACGTCAACTCTAGAAATTTATAGAGGTCACACTTGTTTGTGACCGAGGTAATCGTTCAATCAGGACTCGATCGTGGGCAAATCTCTTGGAAATGATCAACATTTTCTTACGTATCAAGGTGCAGCGCAAAACAAATTCTATATTGCAAACGACTACAATATGGTACATACTCAGCTAAAGTGAAAAAATATAAACCATTTTATCATCAAGTTGGAGAGGAAAACAGGCGCCTAAAAATCGGTATGGTTAGTCTATAAATTGCATGGAAGTAATCATAATAACACAGAAAAAAGCCCTCAGACGAACATTAGTTGTCCTTCATTAAGGTCGGACATATGCTTGTATAGTTTTTAACAACATCGTAGGGGATATGGTGGAGAAAAGAGGAGAATAAATGAACTAGCATGAAAGAAACTCACCACTCCTAAGGTGAGCCTAGTCGACCACTTTGTGCATCCTGCGAAGGGGACTTTACAGTCAGTTGATATCAATCAACGTTTCGGATTCGAGAATAGGCGCATGATGACTTCAGTGGGTGGTGTGTGCTAGCACAGGGTTCATGGTTTGTGTCACCCGCTAATAAAACTCGTCACGAGCGCGAGTGTGAGACGCCATACTCACCCAAACGAGTGTGGACCTAAGAAATGGTTGGAACAATCAGAAAAAGGTCGAAAACGCGTCGGAAGACAAGAAAATTTGAAAGAGAAAAAAGTAAAAGGCTCAGTTGGTGATGCATGTTGCGAGTAGGATCATCGATGAACGTCACCGACTCGAAGAATGGAAAAATATCGTCATAGCCATAGAATGGTGAGAAAGATGCTCACCTCGTTGATGTTGCCTAAAGATTTCCATTTGATGATCATGAACGACGTGTGCGAAATTCGCATTATAAGAATTATATTAAGTCTCCGCTTTGATTGAGTTTGAATCCGACTGTACAGTTCCACATATAAATGCTCCGCCTCGCTTGTCGTCGTTGTGATTGTCCCCCTTGACCTCTTTGTCCCCCACCTCATTGTTTATGGTGCGTATAGTTGTTTTTTTAATGATGTCCACACATCTATCTATGTGATGATCTGAACTTTCAGTTCTGCTTCCGAAAGAGAGCAATCAACCTCTTGTGGACAACCATTTTACCAAAAATCTTTCTGACTTTTCTACGCATCATCAATCAGTCAAAACGAATTGCTGACACTTTACCTCTCTAGATCTCCCTTATAGTTCCTATCAACTTCTGATGTTCTATGTTCTGTTTGACTTTTTGGTAGTGCCTTGTGGCAGTTGTGAGTTAATCTCCTAAATAATTACGATGACGAAAACAAGTTCATCCATTCGTTGAACACTTCGCCTATGGCTGGTTCTTGTGGTCCACTTTCATTTCGATGAAAGGTGTGTGTGTCTGCCCCGTTTTGGGGTAGGTGTGCTGGTTCAGAAGTTCTAAGCCTCGACGAGGCTAAAGAAAGTACCGGCTTCTCTGACTTCCCCCCCTATCAGTCTATCGTGATGGAAGAAATGATCGCTCATCCTGTTCTATTGTCCACAGTTACATGACTTGAAGTGAAGTTTAATGACTCGATAGCATGTTTGTTGTACTTAAACTAAATAGTAAACATGTATAGAATACGCGATTATCTTCATTATTTTGATATTCTAGGAACTTCTTTTTCGGACAAACTTCTTCAAGACCAGTAAAATGGAATGAAAAGACGTATATCGTCAATTAGAGTTTACTACTAAGTGACAGGCATCATAAATGTTCGTCTAGATAACATAAACTAGTCGCGAATGAACGAAAAGCGGGGCAAACCCTAGTTCAGCTCAGGCAAGGACAACACCCAACGCAGCGGCTGAGAATACTAGGAATGTATTCACTGATGCGAACGAAGCGGCGTTGGTTGAGTTGCCTGAAGCACTCGGAGCGGCACCGCTTCCGGTCCCACTTCCAGAGGCGGCGGCACCAACAGGCGGGTTGTTAGTGAACAGAGCAGCGCCATCGGTAAGGGGAGCTGGGAAAGCAGATGCTGAGGCTCCTAATCCGACGAGAGCTCCTTCACCTTGCTGTACAGAGGAGGTTATGGTTTAGTTCCAAGCCATGACAAACAAAGATCAGAAACCTACACCAGAAGGCCCGTTGACTTTCGAGGCTGCTTGTTGGTAAGCCTGGAAGGTATTGGTCCCAGATGTTGGAGCATTGATAGCGCCGACCATGCCTGTAGTCATTCTATAAGAAAAGTATGAAAGTGATGCATGACAATGAACACCGACCAGAGGAGCAATGGATCGCGGGGAGAAGCTGCTTGCAGAAGAACCATATGGCTGTTCAGTAAGATTTTAGCACTGATCCGGGAAAAAAAAATCAAAGGCAAAATTTTCCTACGTTTTGAATCGTCCGTAATGGTCAAATTCCACTCTGGGGATACTGAGACATTATTTGCAGGAATGAGGACGTTTCCAGAATCGAAGCCTCCGGGCATCGGGTTGCAGGGATTGCTGAACGTCGACTGCGTGATACTGTGGTTCCCGGGACTACATCCAGCAAACAAAACAGAAAAGAGCTGAGGATCCGAAGCATGTAGTATGAAACCAGTTTATCTTACGCTCCGGTGTATTTGAATGTGATAGTTGTACCCTTTGTGGCATTTATGGAAGGGGGGATGAACTGATATACTCCACCAGGGGCATTCGCCGTCGATCCAACTTGGACCACCTTCACAAATGCGCACTGGTGTGAACAAGACATCGTAATAAGGGGAGGAACTGTATCTCACGACGTTAGACTGGGCAGCGACAAGCGCTAGCGATGAGAGGGCAGCAATGAGACGCATTTTTAGGGTATGTGACTAGACCGAGCTAGATATCTAGTGGTGGGAGGACTTGCAAAGGGGATCTTGGAAAAAGTTCAATACATTCCGACCCTTTATGGTGGGTCTAAGGTGGGGTGTGAAGTTGTGTACAACAAATTGTGTCATGTCCGTGAGCGGCTTGACATGATTAGGCCTAGCAGACTTTTTGCAGGTTGATGGGGTACCCGGGGCGTCATAGCAATTAAAACAGGAATCCGATCCGTTGGGCTGAGGCAGATACTCCTTTAAGAGAAACAATGTTGACACGGTTTTCAGCTTCCCGTGGGTTGTTAGAAACCAAGATAGGAAATAGCCCGCAGCGTGGGAGTAGGTGCTTTGTTGAAGGAGACATTTGAGCTGAGTATAAGTGGGAAAAATAAGCTATCATAAGCCTAATATGCAACACAGTAATGCTTCTCTAAATTCCTTTGCAACTCGATTTTCGAGGTACTCGAGGACGAGGTGAGGCCATGAATAATAAAAGCAGTCATGCGGATATGAGAGAAGACCGGTTCCCCATGTGCATTTCCACAGTGCAGTGTGGCGGTGGAGGAAACGGTGGCCGAAGGTATTTGTGGCAGTTGCATTGGAATTCAGCACCACCTTGTTTCCAAATGGGAACAGAGGGGTTCAGGAGATACACCATGCCAAAAAATACCCCCTGTTAGACTTGGATCGTAAGTGTAAAACCGATTTCGAGTGGCATGATTCCTAGTATTGATGATAAATAAAGATGGCGTTGGAGGCACGAGGACAGATCTGAAGGGCCAGATCGCACTACGAAGCCGCGGTGAGTATTTTTTTCATCACCAAACACTGGCGTCGTACATGCTTCATTGAAAGGATGTACGAAAAGAAGATCCAAGTCGCTGTAGAGAAGATACTTACTCCGAGTCGCACAGTTCTGATTCGATGATGGTTGTACCTAACAAAGACAAACGAAGTCTGTTCCCCCTCGCGACCATAGTATACGTGGGTAAAACTGGACAAAACTGATTAAACTTTGAATCGGGCGCTCCAGTTAAGCTTGATGATAGTGGCAACTTTCCAAAGGTGCGAAGTACATTCACGATTCCTCCAACTAGTCCTGTAGCGACAATCCCAGGACCTATAATACCCAGGCTAAAAACTGGCAGTCTGCCATTTGGAACTACCAGGACCATACTTAGACTACCTTTTTACTCTGATTTACCTCAGGCTTGATCCATTGGCAGTGAAAATAATGCCGCCGGTGACCAGCGCTCCGAATCGACGCCGCCACAATGCTTGTTCGGCTTGGTTTTGCTGAGGCTTTCAAGAGTTTACGCAATAGTACGTAGTGGAATTTTCAAGGTGATTAGGGGTCTCATGAAACCAACCCAGATATAATACAGATCCAAACTCTGTAGAGACCACAGGTCTTTCTTTTACATTCGAAACTCGAAACTCGATATTTTTGGCATCCCGGAAGGAGCGACGATTAGTCACATGTTTTCGAACGACGCATCAATGCAGAACTTTTCCTCCAGAGGGCTTAGGAGCTTTTATTTTCTTCAGAGCCCGCCGCAGCAATAACATCCGGCGGTCACTGCTTCCCTGCCAAATGTTCTCGGCATGCCGTCAAAATTGTGCTGATCATGACTCGTCTATGAAATAACTGATAGATCTCAATGAAGGATTTCGGCATTCTCGGACATCCCAGCACGGGCCCCACTTCACCCTGCATGTAGCACTGCAAAGCGAGATTAACTTGCCCTGGTCCTAGCACTTCGACTGTACTTACAAAGACGGCACACAGACAGTTTTAATCTCTTTCACGTGTTCTCGTAGGAATCTTACCCTCAAGAACTGGAGATCGGGCCCCGGGTGGGAAAAACGAGACTATGTTTCCTGAATCGGTAGGTCAATAGAAATAACTAATTATTTCGCCGTCTGGGAGGGTCAAAACTCCCACCACCACATTTAAGGTTGGAACAAGCTCCCCATTACCTTTCCGGATTGTGCAACACAAAAAAGAAGCCCTACTGGTACAGTCTACCTTCCCCGACCCCAATTGACCCACCTCACCACTGCTAAATATGTCCTACCGCTCCTATGGGTCAATTCAATAAAAATGTACCAAAATCTTAAACAATGTCTTCTATCTTGAGAACGAGTTGTATGGTTTGTATGCAACCAGGGGATGCCGCGACTTTCTAGGGCCTCTGCGATATGAATGCATCCATGTGGTCGGTCACATATCATACTTTCAACGGGTTTCAGTTCTTCAACCCTTACCGGCTTCTGGCTTCCGAACCATGCTTCCAATTCAATGCGGACGACTCAGGTCACTTACTTTTTTAACTGCCAGGGTTACATCGTCTTTCAGTTATTGCAATTGAAGACATGTAGATCCCCACAGTTCACCCCGGTGGGTGACGTCGTTCATGGATTTCAAACCAGAAGGTCTTGCGGACAAACTCGCCACTCCGCCCTCCTCCGGATAACGGTTGAAGCGAAAACGTTATCTTGCCTACACTCACGAAAAGTTGTACACGCAGAGTAAACCAATCATTCACGGGAAGAGATAGATAATTTGTGACCCTAATTCTGGTACGGCACTCGCTTTTCTCTTGACAAGCAGCCCATAGAATTCAACTTCCCACATCAACATATTGGCACCTGCGAGACGGGGCGTGGAGGGACCCGAGCACTTCTATTCTTCTTTAGCCTCGTTCATCTACACATTGCAGCGATCAGATCTTGGGATTTGGGCTGGTAGCTGCTCCTAGGGTTGTGGTTTTCAGCCCCTGGGATTCATGTATGGCTGGGATAAATTCAAGCTGTGAACATTATTTTCCTGTCACAAAAAGTTAGTTCCTCCAGCACACAACCCAGGTCCTACCCCCACCAGATTTCCTCGCCTCGTGTACTCGATATTTCTTAAGATACATAACGTAACTGGTATGTCATCGGTTCTGAATACTATCCAGTTCCCCCGTCGCTTCGAGATAGGATAGTAACACCGATGTCGCGGTTAGACCGCTACGGACTTTCCCCACCTCTGCGCTGACGAATAAAGAAGTGTTTTTATGCCATGAGATGGCACCTGTGGCCTTATTTTTCTCCGCTTTGTCTCCACAGTCTTCATAAAAGAGGAGATATCCTCATTCAATCCATAGGTCCGCTCTTGCCCAGCTGATATCTCCGACATGCTCTTTTTAAAATCCATCATCCCTATCCTGGCTTTCCTAACTCTCGCCTCTGCGATACCCGCCGAGTTACAGGTCAAATCCAAGGTGTTGTTACACCAGGTTCTCTCTTTTTTGTCTCTAATCAGGCGCATGAGATAGCTTGTAACCCCAACTATCACCGTCTGCACAGGGAGCCTCGACCCCCGTGATGGCTGCGCCGACGTTCCAATCATCTTAAATTCTGGTTGCGGCTGTGTCAATCTAATTCTGAATTACGGCTTCTTAAACAATAAGATCTCGAATGCACAAATTCCCATTGGACTGTCATGTACATTCTTTGGGTAATTAATGTCATCAATATTCTTGCCACTGGACTGACCGAGCTCTGTCGTCATTTAGAAACTATGGTTGTGTGTCACTAAATGATAGCGATGCCGTTTTCCTCCAAGGGGGAATTTATGATTTCTTTAATGTTCCAGGGATTAGTGGGCCAGTCAACTTCAATGATATGGCAAGCTCCTTCATTTGCTCATAGTTTTTGAGCTGGTGCTGTGTCATTTTATAAACATCAGAAATAAGTGTGTTGGGTATAGTTAAGTTGTAACCAAATGTCGTTATACCTAGTCATTTTAATCTTCCACGAAAGTCAGAAATGTAGATTTTCGACGCCTTTTCAATTTCGAATTGTTGGTCCTAACGGTTTTGAAAATATGTGCTATACTCTTCGCATTAATCACATGAATAGAATAATTGTAACCAACGTCACCCATAGGCATGTGTGGTGCAAGGGTTTGTCCTGGGCGTAGGTATGTTTGAATTAGCTTTCGATAAGCTCTGACTCTCCTTGTTGTAATAATGAAGCTTCAGACTGGCCGTCACTCGGCGTGGCCGGTCTATCTGTCTCGTCCCACTTGCTCTGTTCATCTTCACTCTCATCTTCATCTTCGCTTTCATCGTCTACCCCATCCCCCTCTTCTTCTTCATCTTCCCCGTCATCTTCACTTTCATCTTCCTCTTCTTCATCACCGCCTTCTTCATCCTCATCCTCTCCATCCTCGTCCCCTTCTTCATCCTCATCCTCTCCGTCCTCGTCCCCTTCTTCATCCTCATCCTCTCCGTCCTCGTCCCCTTCGTCCTCTTCATCCTCTCCTGCAGATATCAAATATATGTCTTCAGTGTTTAAGTCACCCAAATAGCCTATAAAATCACTATAATCATCGAACATCTTCGACACATCAGATCTCAAGTAGCGGGATATGACGCGATATGGGTGGCTGGGTTGTTGATTCACTTTTCGACACTCATTGATGGCTTTTACATCAAGAACCAGTCCTCGTATGAAACACTCATCCAGGATATACGTAAGGCTCTGGCATGCTATTAAAATAAGGACCCGAACGTCTCGTAGGTGGTTTTCGAAAGTGTAATATTTCGGAGGATCGACGAAATGTTGACTCATGTCCATCTGCATTTCTGTAATAACCTCCTCAACACGTAAACGCTCCCGAAAGTCAAGAACATGACTATATTGCGCTGCGGCGCTGGCCAACGATGCGAAAGCATTCAAATTCTTGAGCAGATAATGAGAGTTTAATAAATGGTAATAGTTTACCCACACATACCAGTGGATTACTGATTTTATCTGGTAACTGAGAAATCAGGTCGGCGCACGATAAACAAGACGTTGGGAGGTCGGGAAAAATTCTAGTCATTAATGATAGTGAGGGAAGAGAGCCGAGGAGCTGGAGCGTACTCCTGTACGCTGAATTAATGTTGGAGTAATGAGTTTGGAATACTCCGGAATAGTTGATGAGAATGTCATTCCAGCCCTCGAATTCATGCAGTGTTAGAGGTGGAAGGGGAGCTGGTTGGCCGTAAGTTCCTAAGTTCAAAACACCGGAGAACATCTGAGCTGCTTGCGAGGCGCCCTCCTGTATTGTAGCAAGCCATGGGGTAACGGTAGGGTGGAAATGGGTTGCCATGCTTTTGAGTAACGTTACCTATGAAGGGGAAAGACACTGTTAATGATATGACAACGCAACAATGCAAACAAGTATATCGAGCCTGTGCGTCCAGGAAAGCTATGACTCTGAAGGTAGCGGACTTGAGAAAGTATTTGTAAGATTGGGGCGTTCAGCAAAGCCACAGCAGTAGACCAGTAAAGTTTATATAGGATTTCGAAATATCCCAGGGTAATCAAGCGACATCGTGGAGACCTTCGACTAGAATTATCCGAATTGTGTGCGGTGGACTTCAAGAGGCTAAAAAAAATTCCTTGTGACATCATGAATTCGAGTCTTCCGGCTTTGGGTAACCGATGTCGAACACCTTTCGAGTTTAACGGACCTTGAGGTTGAGGTACCTTTAACCGAGGATGCTAAGCGACGCTAGTGAACCTCAAGGCTTGATTAGGAATCGTAGCAGCGAACTTGGAGGTTCGAAAGTTTCAGATTTAGGCTCAGGATAAGATGATAATCCCAGATAAAGCGATGGCGCCTTTTTTTTTTACATAGCTAAATTTATTGGTAGGTCCTCGACCTAACAAAACCCCAATCAGTACTAGTTAGACCATACCTAGCTGAGGCAATTCGCTTCTTCATAAAAAAACCGGTACAACAAGGATTCACATAGCCACAATTTGTTGGTTACCCTGAACGGGGCAAACGTCGGATGTCAAATAAGTGGTGGTGGAATTTAGGTGGGATTGTGTGAGAGAGTGGGTTTCTCACAGGCGCGTTCAACAGGTTTTCCTTTTCACACGTATCAGAGGATGACTCACACTGCATCATTTGGCCGTGGAATCGCTTGGACTAGCTTTCGCTTCGTCGTTTGATCGTTGCTCACAGACATGCACGTTCGAGAGTGAAAAACTGGATTTCTACTGCAGATTGCTAAAATACAAATTCTAAAAGGTATATTTTCTTTATGGGTTTGCGAGTCGACTTAAAATCAATTACAACCTAATTAGACGACCAACCCCGTTAGGGAACCCAAAAACAAATCAGCAAATCGTAAGAAATCACCTGTTTACTTAGAGGTCGGTTGTCGGATCTCACTTGGACGAACGCCAATTACTAAAATTTCAACAAAGTTCGTGCAGTTGAACAAGCGGTCCACTACTGCCTCTGATATCAATACGCCTAATTCTTATTTGGGACCTCCAGGTATAATATTAGGTCACTGAGTTGATACCCAACCTTGACTGGGCTAAATGCAGTAACGGAAGTACCATCACCAGCAGCCAGTGCTATTTTGTTCGACGGGCTCACTGTTTGGCCTTTCAGCAGGAAATAAAGTTCACATATTATCGGTGCAGTGAAGGTCTTTTTTCGATCCGGATAGTAGAGCAGCAACCAACACAAACTCAAACCCTCGTACTTTTTAATTCAGTATTTTTCGCATGCCGGAGGGGGCAATCATCGATCATTCACATCCGACCTCGAAGGGCTTGCCATTGCAAAACTTTCCCCCTGAAGTCTTGGGAGAGATATTTTTGTGGTGCCTGTCAGAACGATGTCGCCCAACAGCCACACAGGCGCCGCTGCTTCTGTGCCACATTTCTTCAGTATGCCGACAAGTTGCACTGAATATTCCTCACCTATGGAACAATTTACACATCTCGAGGAAAGACTTCAGCGTTTTCCGGTCACCCCATCGTGAATCTCTCTCTAGTGTAGTATTGCAGTGGTTTTCAAGAGCAGGCTTTAGCGTGCCCTTATCCCTTCGTATTGACTATATCGATGAGGCAGGCGTACAGAATGTGTTGGTTTCATATGCGCATCGTATCCAGAGTTTATCTCTCAAGGGCGGGGTCCCGGGGTCTAAATTGAGGAATCAGTTGAAGCCATTCTTAGAAATGCCTCCTGGACGGGTCGACCAGCTAGAATCACTGGGGATCGCGTTGCGTGGAATTCCACGAGCTCCTGTTACCGCCTTCGAACTCTCGCCAAGGCTTCGCAAGGTTTTGCTTTTATGCAACGCAGACCCCCCGGGGATGATTCGCCTTCCTTGGCCCCAGTTGACTCACCTGACGGTTATTGAGTGCATCTCACCACCCGTATGGGTCAGTCTGATGAAACAATGCACCAAACTTCAAAAAGGTGTCTTTAATGTTGATAGGATGCGTGATGCGGGTATATCGTCCTTTATGCCAGAAGACACCGTAACTTTCCACGACCTCTATGATTTAAGCATATTGCTTGTGGGAGGACGTGCATCGTACTTCGACGGATTTTATTTCCCATCCCTTACTAGTTTACGACTTCGGAATCATGCCTCTGATTTTATTTGGGACAACCCGGAGCATTTACTTCGTCAACTATGTGGATTGCGTCGTCTTTCCCTTATTGGAAATGCCGCTCTGGAGCAGGATCTCCTCGAACTACTTCAGCGGACGACGTTGCTTGTGAAACTTGAAATAGATGATCTTATGGATTACTCGCTGCTCTTCCATTTTCTGGATCATAGGCCGGGCCGGGATATTTTCTTGCCTAATCTTGTGGAAATATCTCTTTATATGCAGGAGGTGGAGGTTAATGCATTCTCGGCCGATAAATTTGCCAAGATGGTCAACTCGAGACGGGCGGTTTCGCCTTTACTATCGCACATCACATTATACTTTACGGAAAGATATGGTGCAGAAATAGGTTCTGTGAAGGGGGTCTTTGACCACTATCCAGAGGCACCTATCCGGATGGTGGTGGTAGATTCAACTGATACACCACAAATGGGTCACAAGTTTGGATACTTGGACCTAATGAAATGATGTAGGATAATTGCGTGGAAAGCGCCGATGATACCAAAGATGCATACTCGAATAATTTTCATCAATTTATCGCCACTTTTAAAGTAATATCATAATCTAAATGATAACGGGAGTGGGGGTTTATTGAGACGCTACAAGGTGGTCATAACTAAGGTAACATAATGCAGTGGATAGTGGGTGGTGTACTAATATGTCAAATGCAAGTGAGTAATAAGTCAAGAGATAAGGTGGTACTTTTATCCCGCTTCAGTAAGGTAAGGTGCGCAGGCAGCCCATGTCATCTAGAACCCGCCCATGCCTCCCATGCCACCCATTCCGCCCATACCTCCCATGCCACCTGGTCCGCCGCCAGCTTTAGGGTCTTCTGGTGCGTCAACGACACAGCATTCACTCGTCGTCAACAAGCTGGCAACGCCACTAGCATCAATCAAGGCAGTCCTCACAACCTTCAAGGGGTCAACGATTCCACTCTTGATCATATCAACATACTCGCCCTTGGCGGCATCGTAGCCCCATGAGAATTTATCTTCAGAACCGTACTCCTTGAGCAGGGTGCCAACGATGACACTAGCTTCCTCGCCAGCGTTGGTCAGGATGGCTCGCGCGGGGTTGGTGATTGCACGTCGAATGATGGCAACACCGAGCTCCTGGTCAAAGTTCTGAGTAGGGATGGGTTTGGCGTCTGCTGAGACAGGGGAGCTCGTTGAACCGCTTCCAGGGGAGTTGGTGGCAAGTAATAAGCTAGCCTTGAGGAGGGCGACACCACCTCCAGGAAGAATACCTTCTTCAACTGCAGCGCGGGTGGCGTTGAGGGCGTCGTCATACCGATCCTTTTTCTCACCGACTTCGACTTCACTTGAACCACCGACCTTAATGACGGCCACACCGCCACTCAACTTAGCTAGACGCTCTTGAAGCTTAGACTTGTCGTACTCGGAAGTAGTAGGGTCTGCGAGGATAGAACGGAGTTGTTCGCATCGTGCTTGAATAGCATCTTTGGAACCATCACCATTGAGAACGATCGTATCGTCCTTGGTAATAGTAATGGAACCAGTGGTGCCCAGAAGGTCGACAGTGGCACGCTCGAGTTTGATATCGAGTTCGTCGGTAAAGACGGTTCCACCAGTGAGGACTGCGAGATCACCCAAGATAGATTTACGGTTGTCACCGAACCCGGGCGCCTTAACCGCAGCAACTTGGAGCTGGCCACGGAGTTTGTTGAGGATACAGGCTGCGAGGGCTTCCCCATCAATATCCTCTGCGATGATAACAAGGGGACGGCGAGCTTGTGCAGCAGCTTCAAGAGAAGGAAGGATATCTTGGAGAAGAGAGATCTTCTTCTCGCTCAGGAGAATGTAGGGCTTTTCGAATTCAACCTTCTGAGACTTGACATCGGTGACAAAGTAGGGAGAGATGAAACCACGGTCGAAACGCATGCCCTCAGTGATTTCAATCTCGTCCTCAATTGTACGGCCCTCCTTGACGGTGATGACACCCTCCTTGCCAACCTTTTCCATTGCTTGTGCAATAAGGTTACCAATGTGTACGTCACCATTCGCGGAGATTGTTGCGACTTGTGCAATCTCAGCGGTGGTGGTAATGGTTTTTGTGTTGGCGGAAAGAAACTCGACGACACGGTCAACAGCGGCCTGCGAACCGCGTCGAAGGTCCATAGGGTTGCATCCTGCAGCAACGTTCTTGACACCTTCAGAGTAAATAGCGCGTGCAAGCACGGTAGCGGTCGTGGTACCGTCACCAGCAACCTCGTTCGTCTTGGAAGCAACGTCTTGAACAAGACGAGCACCAAGGTTCTCAAATTTATCCTGCAATGTTATGGACTTGGCTACGGTGACACCGTCTACAAAAAGAAGTTGTGTGAAAAGAAGGTCAAAAGGTCGGAAGCGTAATTACCCTTGGTAATTTTGGGGCCGCCAAACGACTGCTCAATAATGACATTACGGCCTAGATTAAGCTAGTGTTAGTCTCTATAACAGAAGTGAAGAGGCAGCGACTAACCTTTAGGACCGAGGGTGACACTGACAGCGTTGGCAAGAATGTCGACACCTTTCAGAATGGCAGCTCTGCCCTCGTTCGAAAACTTGATCTCCTTGTGAGCACCACGAGTTAATGTGGGCTTTGCAGCTTTAGCTGCAGCACGGCGGAGAGACCTAGAAGAGACGGTCGACAGACGATGCATTTTTGAAGAAGGCAAGTGTGAAAATAGAGGGAAGAAAAGAAAAGTTGGGTGAAGCGTGAATTCCCGCGAGTTCCGGTTTGACTTGAAATTTATTCACAGGTCACGTGTTCAAATTTGTCTCCGCCTGACACATGATCTCGACAAAATGATTGATCGGCGCACAGACCTCTAATTCTCTTTCCCTTAGCCCCGAGAACAAATCTCCCCTCGCCATCATGGACGAAGACCAGATGGCAGTCGACTCAAAAACCTCTAAGAATACACCGAGTCCCGAAGATACTAAGCCTATTCAGCACATAAACGAGCCCATTATTGAGAACGGCGTCGACACTGCATCCGTCGAGGACTCGCCCCAGGATGAGGGACGGCCTTTTCGGGTAGACAACGCAAGGGATCGTAAACCAGAAATTAGCACTCCTCCTCCTGTCACTGAGGAGGTGACTGCAGCCACTGAATTAATCCCGGCACCTGTGGCGCACCCAGCTGGCATAGCTGTTGATGAACCGGCTGTAGTAGAGCCAGGACCGTCACACCGCTCAGGGCGGCCCTCTCCAGTTGACCCGAAAGGCTACCCCTCACTCGACCGTCCTTTGAATGTGACCGATGCTCTCAGCTACCTGGACGCAGTCAAGGTCCAGTTCCATGACCAGCCCGACGTTTACAATCATTTTTTAGATATCATGAAGGAGTTCAAAAACGAATTGTGCGTTTCTCACTAATTTATTTCTTCCTATGCCATGTAACATTCTGTTATTCTCCGTAGAATCGATACTCCTGGCGTCATAAGACGGGTCTCGCATCTCTTCAACGGCCACCCTGCATTGATTCAAGGATTCAACACATTTCTCCCTGTGGGATACCGGATTGAATGTTCAACAGACGCGCATGACAAGAATTTTATCACTGTCACGACCCCTACAGGCACAACAATGAAGACCACGAATGATGGGACTGGCCCAATATTTTGGTCTACGACTCATAGTTCGTCATCATCGCGCCCTACAGATGGCGGTGGTGGTTCGTGTTATATTTTTCTGTTCATTTTCGATGTTGTTAACTCTCACTAGGCTCGAAGGCGCCAGTAAGCGCATTTCCTTCCATGCCGTCCCCAGACCCCCGTGCCTATGGTGTAGATGGACAAGCCATCGAACCTGCTGTGCAATACGTCCAGAAAATCAAGACGCGTTGTGACGCCGACACATACCGGCAATTTTTGGACATACTATCTCGATATCATTCAAAGCCCGACACGATCGACGAGGTAATTCCAATCGCCTCTTGTTACCTTGAAACCACTGACTTTTATTCAGGAGGAGGTATCGAAGCAAATCGCACTGTTGTTTAAGGATGCGCCCGATCTGAGGTCGGATTTCCGTATCTTTATGCCTGAACGTAGCCAGCAGCTTTTAGACGATCCCACTGGAGAGCCGCGCACACGAACCGGGACACCTGTCGATGGGAAGGGCAAGCGAAAACTAGATACACCAATGAGTGGATCGACCCTGCCCCAGAAGAGGAAGAGAAAGGTTGTGGAGAAAGAGCGAGAGAGAGAGAGGGAGGTGGTACCTGTCAGGCCAGCCCCGGCTGTCAGCAACAAAGTGCGTCCTGTCCCCTTTTTTGTGAACACAGTCTTACGCTTATATACAGAAACCAAAGCACGCAATGGGTCAGGATTTGACACCCTCTTCATATAATCCCAAGCACAATTCGGTGCCATCTCCACCACGACGAACAACACAGTTACCGCCAGCACCCAGGGTTCCCGTTGTAAATGATGATACACAGTTTTTCGATCGCGTTAAACGGGAAATGGTTTCTCGGGAAGCATATAACGAATTTTTGAAAGTTGTCAATCTTTTCACACAAGATTATATCGATTCAGCACGGCTCATCAAAGAAAGCCGGTCGTTTTTGGGCGAAGGCGAACTAATGAAACAGTTCAAAGAAATCCTCGGATGGAACGAACGAAAGGAAAGGGAGCTTTACATGACAGAACATCAGCCACAAAATGGTTGGATACGACCTGTTATCGCTGGTATCCAGAGTAAGCCGAGCCGAGCCGAGATGAACCTCAGATACGGTAGCTATCGTAAACTGCCCGAATCTGTGAGAATCTTTCTTTAATATGATAATTAACTCTAACACTTGAGGTAGGAAACCACTGTAACATGCTCGGGACGCGACGAGATGTGTCGGTCAGTGTTAAATGATGAGTGGGTATCACACCCTACATGGACGAGCGACGATTCTGGGTTCATCGCACACAAGAAGAACATCTATGAGGAGGCCTTGCATCGCAGTGAAGAGGAGCGGCACGAATATGACTTCCATATCGAGGCGATCGTGCGGACAATTGCAGTGCTAGAACCGATCAATAACAAAATTGCACAGCTGAGCCCTGAAGAACGGGGAAACTTTAAGATGAAGCCGAACCTGGGGGGGTCTGGAAAAAGTATACACCATCGAGTGATCAAGAAGATCTACGGGCGGGAGGCAGGGTTGGAAGTTGTTGCTGCAATGCAGGAAACGCCCGCACTCGCGATCCCGGTGGTTCTCCAGCGACTCAAGCAGAAGGAAGAGGAATGGAAGCGTGCTCAACGGGAGTGGAACAAAGTTTGGCGCGAGGTCGATGCAAGAAATTATATGAAGAGCCTCGATCACCAAGGCATATACTTCAAAATAACAGACAAGAAGACCATGACTACGAAAACGTTCGTCAATCAGATTGAGGCTGCCCGGGAGGAGCAGATGGCGAAACGGGCTTCATATATTGATCCGCTCTTTGCACGGACGAGGCCACGACATCAGTTGGAGTTTTTCATTGAAGATATGCAGGTCTTGCAGGATGGACTGAAATTGACATTTTCGTTCTTGGACCGCACACAGGCGCAGATCAATTTTGCGGAGCGGAAGCGTATAGAGGCTTTCCTGCGTTCTTTTGTACCCCTCTTTTTTATGCTTGACCCTGTCACGTTCAATTCTTCGTTCGTTGTTGTTCAAGAAACCGTGGATAGCGATATGAGCGACGAGCTTACCAGTGTTGCAGATGATACCGAAGTTTCATCGACGGGCAGTGGGGGTTCAAGGGGTGGCCGGAATGGCCGGAAGGGGGCAAATGTATCATCAGGAGGCGATCTACGGAAGAAATTGCTCAAGAGTGAGCAAGCAAAGTCAACAAGCAGGAAGACTCGGGCGCAGGAAGCCGCTTCCCCTGCTGTCTCACGTTTGGCCTCTCCAGTGCTGGGCGATGACGATCCACAGGCCCGTAAACTATCGCGGAGAAACATATTTTTCACCAATACCATTTTTTATACCCTTCTACGGTTACTCGAGGTACGTATGTCAGCTTTTTGGAGGATTCCGACCTGATATCTTGCCAGGTCCTATATTCGCGCTTAAGTAATTTTAAAACCACCGCAGCGCAGCAGGCTGCTGAGAAAACCCCGCGTAATAATACAGTAGCAAATACTCTGGGCCTCCCCGCCCAGTCAATCGTTCACCTTGGGGAGCATCCGCCTAATGCAGAGCATTTCTATGACCTCCTACTCGAATCATGTGAGAGGCTGTTTGACAACGAACTTGAGCAGCATGTCTTTGAAGATCAGATGAGGTTTATGTTTGGTACTAGGGTAATTATACTTTCGTGTTATGAGATTCTCAGTCCTTATGTTCTTCTCTCCAGGAGGCCTACAAAATCTTTACTATCGATAAGCTTATTGGAGCTATCATTAAGCAGGTGATCATATCATTGTTATATCGTTGCTGTCTGAGCTGAACCCCTCCCTATCAGGTACAAACAGTTTTTGCTGACTCTAAGAGCCAAGATCTTCTGGAAATCCTTAAAAAAGAACGAGCTCTTGCTAATCCTACTACTCAAGATCAGATCAATAGTCGGAGGAATGCAGAAAAAGTTCTTGGTCCTGACGAAAACCTCTTCCGAATCGATTGGGTATGTCGCGTTTCGCAAAATAGTGAATACCATTAATCCTGTTACTAGTTCCCGGAATCGAAAACAACCACTATACAACTCATTGGAAAAGACGATTCCAGCTTTGATGATTCGGAGGTACTGACTGGGCGGTGGCAGTCATACGTGGATTCGTTCGTTTCAGTGAGTCATTCTCCACAAGTTGTCATCTGTTACTGAAACCTTCATTTTACAGAATGAAACAACAGAGGGTGTATCACCCTCGAAACTTAGGCTTCCTTATCTCCGCAGGTACGCAATGTTTTTTTCTCGCCTCTACGGATTTCTTACTTTCTTCTAGGAACCTGCCACCCGCCATCCGGGATGTTCAACCAGATGTAGTCTCTCAAGATGGCCTCGAGATTAAGATCTGCGTGCGGACATATCGGCTATTCTTCGTCTCCAAATCAGAGGACTTCTTTTGGAAGATTCCTACGAAAGAGGAAACGCTGAAAGCTTCCGAGCATTTCAAGGCGCGAGAGGCCCTTAGAAAGAAATGGTTGGATAACGCAAGGAAAGAGTTGTGATGCGGCGTCATTTATCTGTGTGTTTTTACTTGTATATTCCAAGGGGCCATGGTTGCTACTGCTTCATGGCATAGAAGATGATGGACATTCGGTCCTCGAATCTCAAAGAAATTACTAATCGCTCTTCTGTGGTGACTGGCTCGTCATACCTTCTTGACATCGTGGGTGTTCTGTTGAACCTTTATGGCGGCGCTTACCAGTGGTGGGAATCTCTGCACATGATCTGATCATATGGGTTGTCGGCTCCTTGTATCATATTCGGTGCGTATGTCTGAAATCACGATTGGATTATCAATCTAGTTTTTCTTCATGGCTCCTACATTCACCCCTCTCATTATCAATGGCCAGGATGTGTCGACTAGCACACAAGCCACATTTGAAGTTCGCAACCCGTTCTCCAGGCAAGTTGTCGGCGTTTCTGCTTCTGCTTCCAGCGAAATCTGCAAGGCTGCCATTGAATCAGCTGTAAATGCATTCAAGGCATGGGAGACTTCACCTTCTGAGAGAAGAGACGTTTTCCTTCGGGCGGCGAACATCGTAACTACAGATGTTTACCGGGAAAAAATTAAAAAGGCTATGCAAGAAGAAACAGCTGCCACCGATTATTGGTGTCACTATAACTGGGTTGGTGCAGCCAGTTATCTGCGTGCTATTTCTGGCTTCGTGAACGAGCTACGAGGAACTACATTTACATCGGGAATAGTCCCTGGAGCTAGGGTAGAAACGCATCGGAGAGCCATGGGCGTTATGTTTGTCCATCTCACTAATATATTCTATGTCTGGTCATTGATTGTCTAAAGTCTTGCAATTGCACCTTGGAATGCTCCGTTCACATTATCGCTGCGTGCTGTTGCAGTCCCACTCATTTGTGGGAACACCGTCATCCTGAAGTCATCCGAGTATAGCCCAAGAAGCCAGATTTTACTGGTAGAACTATTTAGAGAAGCCGGCATACCCAAGGGAGTCCTGAGCTACTTATCGATGTCCAAGGAAACTGCTCCCGCCCTGACCGCTGAACTTATTGCACATCCTTCAGTCAGGAAGATCAACGTATGTTTTGAATGATTTCACATTCACTTCTCATACACTTCTTTAGTTTACAGGAAGCGATCGTGTCGGGAAAATCCTTGCTATGGAATGTGCTAAGAACCTGAAGAGTTGTGTGTTGGAGCTCGGTGGGAAGGCACCCATGATTGTTAGTTCCGCCAGCCAGTTTTCACGACTATACCGACTGATATGTGTTAGGTGCTTGAAGATGCAAATATCCCAGAAGCAGCGAAAGCTATCGCGTTCGGCGCAATGGCACATTCTGGACAGATTTGTATGTCCACAGAGCGAGTTATCGTCCAACGAGGGGCATCTGCTTCGCTCTTGTCGAGTGTCCGCGATCTTGTTAAGACCCTCAAGGCTGGAGACCCTGTAAAGGATCCTACAGTCAACATAACTGCCTTATTCACTGAAGCTTCAGCCGAAAATGTCTTGAGTATGATCCGCGAAGCACAAGAGGCTGGAGCACAGTTATTGCTGGGAGATGTTCACCGGGAGGGGTCGCTCGTGAAACCTCATTTAATGAACGGAGTCAAACCTGGAATGCGCCTCTGGGATCGGGAGTCTTTTGGCCCTGGTGAGCACACTCATCTTCATTTACTATATGTATGACATATATAACTAAGCAATCTAGTGACTGCTTTTGCCGTTGTTGATACCATCGATGAGGCTATCGAATTGGCCAATACGTCCGAATATTCACTAGTGTCCTCAGTGTGGACTTCCAACATGTACTCAGCCCAACGGATTTCTTCTGAAGTACGCGCAGGTCAGTGAATGACAACGGATCATTTATATGATCGCGTGAATCCCATACTCTAGGGTATACCGATATCAATGGACCCACACTCCATGTCGAGGCAACAATAAGCCATATTGGTCTCGGGTAAGTTTTCCTCTTCTACAGTGCTCTTCACAGACCATTAATATTCGCCTTCAGTGGGGCCTCTGGATACGGTCGCTTCGACATTGAAAACTTTACCGACCATCGAGTCGTTGTAACTCATCCAATGGGCAGACAATATCCCATCCCATAGTTTCTCCGAGTCCTAGTACTATCAAATTAGGTGAACTATCGCCCTCGAGTATTTACTACACTTTTGGCCTCCAGTCCCGGGTCTTTAAAGGAAAGAAAATATACCAACCGTCGAACTAGCTTTCGGTGGTAAAAAATCACCATGTTTAGTAAGTAATCCCACACGCGGTAAAACGTGATTTTTTTCTATACGGTGTAAATTGTGACATAAAGCGACAGGTTACTAACATTCCATGAAAGTCATAGACGGTTGGGAACTTGGGATTGCTTGACCCCAGTTGCCCAGTATTATACTCTCACTCTGAAATCGAAGCACGTGTTGAACTACTTGCACGTGCATTTGACACTCCGTGTCCCCTTCCGTTTTTCACTTCCGTCGTCGCTTGGATATGTAGTATACAACGAGCTTCATGATCAGCTCACCTCAATCTCGATGCAGGTTTTGCGTACTTATCTGTCTGCGATTAATCTACATCAAAAGCCATAATTGGACACATTTCCTCGACATCTATACCGGTCGTCCGTATCATTTTTCAGCTTAATCTCAGCCCTCTGTCGCCTAATGATGCTTCCCCTCTCATCGCATGGACAGCAGTACCTAACTGTTTTGGACGTCCTAAATATGCCCCAAGTGTTATGGTTTTGGTTTGGGGATGTGTAATTTTCGAGTAGGCCTACCATCCACTTTCCATTCCATATTTTGGCATACCGCAGAGCCTGAAATTTTTGGTCCAAAATAGATATGCCAAACCTCTACTGGTACCATGCATGGTACTTTCAGCAGGTATGTACATTTACTATATTTACTGTGGGGCGGATTAATCCATCTTTGGCTCAGCCACTACAGAGCATTCATAGTTGTGGCAGAGGTAAATGCATGTTTGCCCGCGCTCCCCGCCGACACTAGCACACTTACATTAACATACCCTCTGCTCATCACGAACATTTCGCGATGTCCTTGGTTGCCGACCAAGCATGGTACGTTTGTCCCCGCTCAGTCGGGTCTGGCATATTTAGGATTTTTTCCCCAAGGATGTATTTTGTCGAAGTAAGGTCGGCTCTCGGGAGCGAATCGATAGTAGAGAAAATAATAATACCCCTCATCGAATCCGGGTTTATTTATCGCTCTCTTTGGGTGAGCGCTCGGCCTTAGCCCCCGTGACGGTCACTGATCACGAATTATCTAATAGATCCTTGTGCTAGTTACACGTTACTGTCTTCTATCCGACCTTATGTTCGATGTCGTGTGTGCAGTATTACCTCACCCCACGGCCATATACCCCGTATCGGTCATTCCACTTTCCGCGCAACTGTCATCGACAAAGCACAGTGGGAGGGGGCGAGATGTCCTTCCACGATATTGGGGATTTTTCGGCTTCATAGAGAGTGACGAGCATGTAAAGGTGGGTGAGAAAAATGGACCATTGGGGGGAGAATAATTTCCTTACGAGCTTTTGATATATGGCATAGTGGTATCTGCATGGCCTTTTCCCCAGTAGCACTACTAACTTACCTAATCACTTCTAGATTTCTTCTTACCTCCACTCTTATTACGATTCACCCCCAGTCAGCTTCAGGTTTGTGACATTCTCTCCAATGGAGTTACAAAGGAACCTGGGCTTGACCTGTGCTCCAATCTCAGGCTGATCCTGAATACAAATTTTAGGAGTTTTCTCCATTTTTTTTTAGTCGCCCAAGGGTCAGGCGACAGAATAAACTATTTATCAGTGCCCCACAATTCGAAGTCGCCGTCAGTGCAGATCACATCGAACACTCTCAGTGCAAATACTAATATAAAATGTTGGTTACCGGGAAATAGGCGGAATAGAGCACTTTCGCAACTCAAATTTTTCGATGTGACCCTGCGAAAATCACTCAATGCTTCTCCAGATTTTTTGAAATATTTGAGTTATGAAAGTGTTCTAATGAACCCTCGTGACGTTAACCCTCCTACTTCCTACAGTGATGCTGGGAATCAGAAGCTGGGTACATGGGTTTCTTCCACCCTTTCTTGCCGTTTGCGGATTCCAAAAAGCAACTTTACCCCGAGCCCGGTTTGTCCATGGTCGCTTCGGCGAAAACGTGTCTCCAAGGCAGAAAGGGAATATATCATGATATCCTGTGAAGCAATCCAACCACTCTAATGCCGCCTCCCCATTAATATTATCAGGTTGCCAATATGGACATCGTCGACCAGTCAGTTCCTGATCTCGTTTCGTTTATAACTTGAATCCAAGCTCTCAGGAGAATATGCACTGTGCAGATGTAAATATGGTAGGTGGGATAGGTTCAACGTAGACCCGGCAGGGAACGTCTGGGAACGATTCATATAAGTATATATAGACCCGCACAAGATCTAAAACGTAAATATCTCAGGATAAATATTAGCATAATAACCGACGTCCTCGTACTAGCCAAATCTCCGAAATTTAGGAGTATATTGCCAACGATCTAGTGGCACGATTCCAAATTACACAAACTACTCAGAGCAATCCATAAATTATCACGAACCTAGGATTGAGTAGTGTCAAAGGGAGCTCCTCAATTGAATATTTGAATGGTCATGAGCTTTTCATTCTATTTTAGTTATAGCTGAGGGATCCACAAAGCGTTGATTCTATGTAATTAGTGACATCATACATCTTCGGACAATGAAATGTAAACCTCGCCTATTTGTTTTTCTCGTGTGTCGAATAACAGTCTCGTCAAGAGGACCCGAAATATAGTGCCATGCATTGTGATGCTTTTCTACATGAAACCAAGAGCCCGAAATATATTGATATAGTGAGCTATTTTACACAATTAGAAAACCGTATCTTCATGAATAATTCGAGTTTCTTACAAGATTATAAAGACTATAAATAGTTTGTGTTCGGGTTTCCTGGAGATTTGCATGGTTTCCTGTTTTGAATTACCATTGGATGATGACCTTGGGGGAGCCGTTAACCTGGGACACTCGTAACTGCACTTTCACAGCGCCTGGCGTAAGGTTCTTGGGTTTGTTGTGACGTGACAAGGTCCGTCCCATACCCTGAACTTTTGATATTGCCATTGGATCAAGCGACGCTCGAACTTTAAACCCCCGCAATTCAATCTGGATTCAACAGTTGCAGCGAGGGATACTATATAAAAGTCACGGAGCATTTCTATCTCCATTTCCCATCCCCCAAGGAACACGTCCCGCAATGTCTCATGTCGATCTTTTGGCTGGAGCCACCTCATTTCTTCTAGTCCTATGGCATTTTTGGCGAAGTCGCACGAAACATACCTTGCCCCTTCCACCTGGGCCCAGGAAGCTTCCTTTGATTGGGAATCTCCTCGACATGCCAACCAATTTCGAATGGGAGACATACCATAAGTGGTGCAAAGAATTCGGCATGTAGTATTTGCAGTCACAAAGTGATAATTGACCAATATTGTCTAACCGCGATCCCTGTATCACGATTAGACTCGGATATTGTTCATTTGAATGTTGCGGGGACGTCCATGATTTTACTCGACACGGCAGAAGCTGCCACAGAACTTCTCGCGAGACGGTCCTCCATATATTCCAGTCGGTACGCATTCGACCCCACACTATATATTTACTTCTGATTGTGCTCAACCCTGAGCGTTTATAGAGTGAGATTGCCGATGATCAATGAATTAATGGGATGGAACTTTGACTTTGCTTTCATGCCTTATAGTGAGCTATACTATTTCTGGTGATTTCTAGGAATTACTCACAGGAACAAGATGACTATTGGTTCTTGATATCTACTTGAGAGTATTATTACATCTAACACCTATTAAAAGGCGTCAACACCGCAAGCTTATGCACCAGTCGTTTCACCCAACTGCGTCCACTCGCTTCCATCCTCACGAGCTGAGGGCTACACATGGGCTACTCCGCAGCCTCCTCGATACCCCTAACGATTTTATGAACCACATCCGACAGTTTGTGTTTTTGTTCTGATACGCCCTCAGTAGATCTGATTTCTCCGCAGGTTGGCGGGAGAAACCATCATCTCAGTTGCCTATGGGCTTGATGTGCTACCGAAGGATGATCCGTACATTACCACAGCGGAGAAGGGTGTCCACCCTCTTGTTGTCGCGGCTGTTCCTGGTTCTTTCCTTGTGGATCTTATCCCGGCTCTTAAGTATGTCCCGGATTGGTTGCCTTTCGCAGGATTCAAGAGAAAGGCCAAAGAATGGCGGGAACTTGGTCGTATGATGGTTGACGTCCCTTATGAGGCTGCGAAACGAAATATAGTATGTCTTCCCTTCCGCCCCGCCCTCAAGCTGTTTGATCATTGGTGGCTGTAGAAAAGCGGCAATGCTGCTCCGTCATTCACTTCGTACAGTCTAGAAATTTTGGATGAGAATCAGGATGTGGAGCTTCAAGAGTCCGTTATCAGAAATGCTGCTGGGACCATGTTCGCAGGTAAGAAAGATTTCGCCCAAGAATATCAAGTCTCTCACCATTTATCCTTCTATGAGCAGCTGGGTCAGAAACGGTATTTCAGCCACTGATATACTATCCACTATATTTATACTTGTTCAGACGTTGTCTGTTATTGCATCTTCCATCCTTGGGTTTTTGGAAAATCCAGGAGCATTGAAGAAGGCACAGGAAGAAGTCGACAGGGTTATTGGCAAGGGTCGGCTTCCCACCTTTGACGACGAACATTCATTGCCCTATGTGACCGCGATTGTAAAGGAGACAATGAGGTGGAGGGATGTTACGCCAATTGGTGCGCACTATATCCGGACCAGATGGGAACTCTATTAATATACCAACTTTAGCTATTCCCCATTTGCTTGACGTCGATGATGAATACAAAGGATATTTTCTTCCAGCAGGGTCGATCGTCGTTCCGAACGCCTGGTATGTGCTAGTGCATACTAACATGATTGGCCTATTGACCCAGCTCCAGGGCGATGCTTCATGACGAAACCATTTATCCTGAACCATTCCGATTTAATCCAGATAGGTTTATGAAAGATGGAAAGATAAATCCAGCCATCAGAGACCCTGCACACGCAGCGTTTGGTTTTGGACGACGGTAATGCGTTGTCTTTTGTGGTAAATTGATCTACCCACTGACCTAATTCTAACACAGGATTTGTCCGGCGCGGTACATGGCAACTTCTGCCATATGGATTGCAGTAGCTTTGATGGTTGCCACATTTGACATCACGAAAGCCGTGGATGAGGATGGAAACGTTATTGAACCCAAGAATGAGACGCGAACCGGTCTAGCCTGGTTAGTGCAATGTTATATCCAGTGACTTGTTGTCATCGTTTTTAAACTTCTCTCCCATTAGCGTTCCTATGCCTTTCGAGTGTTCCATCACGCCCAGATCTGAGAATGCAAAACGTCTTATCAGGGCTTTGGCTGTAAACGAAGGTTGATGTTTTAGTCATACCTTTTCGTTGCTGTATTTGAAGCTGTATTGGTATCCCTTCATAAGTTATAACCGTGGTTTGCGAATCAGTATTACATCACAGAAAACTTCGTCCTACTCCTACTCAACTGCCCCAATGTTAGTTCCTATTGGCATTTGAAAGATGTTCAATGTTCAAATTCTTGCTGTAGTATTGTACTTCTCCAGAAAGGTGTGGAAAAAAGGTACAGGTAGTTTCTACCTCTCCCGAAATGCATAACACTTTGGTCCAGCGTAAGTACTGGGGTGAGGGAGTCGCGGCTGGCCGCTAAGAATTGGTCGGGCTCCAAGAATATACTAGACACGATGCCCAGTCCTCTACCCAGATTCAGCGCAATGTTGGCGAATCTATGAATGTCAATAACAAAATATTGCAGGTTGATACCACCAACATCAATGTATATGACGAGGTCATCCTTTTTCACATAAATTCTGATAAAGCGTTCTCCAATCGTCAACCCATTCTCTAGACATTCCTAATCAAGGTGGAAGGTTCAAGGGTGTTTAGATTATTTTACGTATCAGTTCAAGTTCGGATCAACCATCCGATGGATCGTGTTGGTATTGGATTAACCTCCGTGTAGCATTTCAGAACTGAAAAGCTGATAGTACCAAGTGTAAAGGGCGTAAGAGATGGCCAAGGTCGCAAAAAATAAACTCATGATCGGAAAATTGTGGCCATATGCATATGGTATTGGTAGTTTCTCACGATCAGGTTGGGCGATGCAAGTTGAACTTGAACGGCCATCTTCAAATCTCCAGAATGAATAAAAAAAATTGAATTATTATATAAACACTGCTATTCAGTTCATCGCGGTTCAGTTCACACTCTCAATACCCTTTCTCTCTTGTCGAGCACCGGTTCGGTCGATACCCAACCCTGCCTCATTTGCGTGAATTATAATGCATAGCAGCGCATAGCTCGGCCAATGTGGGTTTTTACCTGATACAGTTGATAGTGCCTAATCTTCTTGTCTCCCGTTTTACAGAAAGAAAAAAAATTTACAGTTATTTTTGGTTGGCAACATAAAGGGGTGTGCATGATGCACGGTAATTCCTTACCCGTCCCCAGAAATAGCATCAAAGGGAAGTCAAATTTTACTTCCCCACTGCCGGATGTCGTAAGGGCTACCGATCACGGCGATTGCTGCAACGCTTGGGCGACCGACCAGCTTTGAAGCTTCAATTTTTATTCGGACGAAACGTCCAGCCGTTAGGCATGCACGTCGGAACCCTTTTCTATCAAAACACGCGGCTCCAGCATTAACAGCAGGACAATAGCTTCAAACAGCCATTTTGAGCCCTGCACTCTCTTCGCCTCAAGAATCATCGATCATCGGCGTGATCTCCCGATATCACAGCATCAAGTGGTGCTACCCGATCGGGTTCTGTCATCCCTTGCCTATAAGTTGGAAATGGAAGCTCGTTCCGAATAACTCTAAATGTACAGTCCCCCACAAGGCCCTCTTCAGGCTACGGATATCGCAGCGTTGAGGGATGGAATTATTGTTATAGGGTGTCAATACGTTTTCTGGGGTATGCTTCCCTCAGCTTAGTACCAACCCGTCAGCACTATAACCTCATTTGATAGGCTTTTATGCTGCGCTTGCCTTAGGAACGCTTTATATTCTAGTGTGAGTCTACTCACGTCTTGAAAACAATAATCAAATTTCAAATCTTGTACACTCATTTAATCCCCAGTTCACAAGGTCTCAAGGCCCTCTCTCGCAAGTTCCTTTTTACAGTCATCATCATAATGTTCATTTCCTCGACGTCTATTTCTATAATCCGTATCCTCCTTCAACTCAAGCTTATCGATGCTCTTGGTCCCTCCCCGCCCGATGACTCCTCACTTCTCATCACGTGGACCGCGGTATCCAACTGTTTGGAACGTCTTAACTATGTCCTGAGCGACGTGATTGTGGTCTGGAGGTATGTCATACCAAACCGAGCGCATATTCTCCTAACCATCGTATGTCGTGATCCCGTTTTGCAACAGAGCATGGATTTTTTGGGCTAGGAATAAGTACGCCAAAATCTTGTTGGTATTATGCATGCTGCTTTCGACAGGTATGCGTTTTTTTCACTTTCTTTTTCAGTAGGCGTGTTTAGACTTATTCTCGTCCTCTAGCTGCCGCCATTATAGACGGCGCATTTACGGTTGTGGCTGAGGTTAATGCAGATGGATTTGCACTACCCGCTGGTGCAAGCACGCTTATTCTGACACTCCCCCTGCTCATAACGAACGTTTTTGCAACTTCATTGGTCGCATATCAAGCATGGCACGTCCATATCTGTTCAGATGGGATTAGCTTACTGATACTTTTGATATTTTTTCTCAGGTTATATCGTGTTGAAGTAAGGTCAACGCTTAGCAGGGGGTCGGCAATCTCAACTGTGGAGAAACTAATGATCCTTCTTATTGAGTCCGGTTTTATTTATTGCTCTCTTTGGGTGAGTGTTGTTGCATACCAACTAGATTCACATGGTCAATGATTGTCATTGGTTCAACAGATCTTAGTGCTGGTTACCCGTTATCGCCTTTTATCTAATCTCGCGTTTGACGTTATGTTTGCGGTATTCCCTCATCTCACGGCCATATACCCCGTATTCATCATTTTACTTGCCGCGTTGGAGAGGACACAGAGCGAAAGCATCACTAGTGAAGCTACAGGGAGTGGTGGTGTTTACATTGGCGCCCGATTCAGAGTGGGATCTAGACAAATTACAACGCAAGGCACCGAGACGATATCTTTACATCGTATTGAAGCCTCTTCGACTTTGATAGAAAATGACAAACAAATCAAGGGGCGGGCGTAGCTAAATGAAGAATTTGGTATTGTGTCAAGCACCCTCCTTGGTAACCCACACAATCTTCGCGTATGGTGTCATAACAGAATCTGAGCTTGGCCTGCCCTTCACCCAAAACCCGATTTCAAACAGCGGTACACCTACAGCGGCTTTCAAAAACTCTTCTTCCTCGTTGTTTTCTGGCCGCCCCAAGATTAGACGACAAGGTAAGGCGTCGTCGCCTGTATCGATATCCCACGAATAAGTGGGCCCTAAAGAAGATCCTACCAAATTTGGCTCGTTGCCAACGACATATGTTAACTGTCGGGAAACAGCTGGGACAGAATCTCTCAGTGCTAAAAGTCGTATATGGGCTAGTCCTACAGCAGCGTTTTGATGCTGGGTATTGGAGGGTGGATCCATGGGTACCTATTATTGTTTCTTGTCAGTCGTAGTCTCCAAAGGCAAATCAACACAGGCCCGATTCACCCGTAATCGCCTCGGCGTAATGTCCCCACAAAAGAAAGGTAACATCTTCCAATACTCCGAACCGGACTTTGTGTTCGCAGAAGTGATCAACCACTCCAAAGTCTCTCCATCTGGGTTCTTCCTCCCACCATGGAATTCTGGATCATACAGAGGATTTGTATATCCGTTTTTTGCGGCTCGAGTGTTTATGATATCTGATATCCGTTCGGTCTGAGATCCGTTACCCAGAAATCCGTAGTCGACCCAACCAGGCTGGTTTTTGGCCCAGCGGTGGTTATCGCGCTTCTTTCGTTCTGGGCTTCCAGGAGGGTATGCAGAAATCGGTTCAGTGAATGATATGAGCTCAAAGTAAGAGCCAGTGGGAAACACCTAAACGGGATACATGTAAATGCAATGTCCAAAACATAAATATCGACATATGTACCACTAGAGCATTCGCAGTCAAACCATCCTCGTGGGTGCCCCCAGTAAGCACGCTAAACAGAATGGGCTGAGCCAAAGATCTATGTTGTAACTTGAACGAGGGGCACCTACGTGAAACCAAGTTCTCGAAACAGTTCAGACGTCTCTTGGACAGATGCAGGTGGAGCGAGATGGACAATATGATCTAGACGGTTGGTGGAAGTCATTTGGGTCGATGTGGTGTGAGCAAGAACTCTGGATGAGTCTGATTCGCATGAGATCGCAGCTCAGGTATAAGTATAGCTCAATCATATTTGGCTTCTGAGCACCCACACTACTCCAATGATCAATATGACGATGATATCTGATATTATGTAGTGTATATTCAACATTGGGGGTGCATAATTTCGGGATCGAAGGTTAAGTAAGGGTTTCCAGATTTATTTTGAATATGATTTGTTCAGTTGGAGGCATTGTGATGTTTGAGAAAAGATACAGTCGTTTGTTTAAATCGGGATAGGGTGAACGGAAATGGTGTCTGCCGAGAATCAAGGTTGAGGAGGCTAAAAAAGCTGTGTTGAGAAAAGACGAAATGAAAAAAACAAAACAGAGGGCCCAACCGGGAATTGAACCCGGGACCTCGCCCAATCACTTCGAATTATTCGAAGGGAGTCGAACTCCCGAAGGGCGAATCATACTACTAGACCATTGGGCCTTGTATAGCTCGCACAACCTTGCTCCCGTATTCGCCTACCTTACGCAAGACAGTGAAGACTTCGACTTTCAGGACATGGAAGGGTAGCGTGCTGTCGCGGCAGGGCCCACTACTTTTACATTATTGCACAACTAAGTGTACAACAGACCTGTAAAGATTATGCCGGTAAACCACTGACTCCAGAGCTAGCAAGGCCAATAGTTTGAATTGTGTTTCAGCATGAATGATGTACCTCAAAACTAGATCCAGAATCAACCACACATTATTGTTCCTCACATCAGTTATATGGCCATCAGCTCCCTGTTTAAAAATGAGGATATTTCCAACAACAGGAGGTACATGTTCTTCTGAAACCTCTCTGAAACCTATGCTAATTCAGAGTCTTTTGTCCCCTTGTGGTAGATAGTGCACCAGATATGTTGCATTCTTTATCCTCAACAATGAAACCTCAATAGTACAGTATGTCTCCAGTGGTAACATTCTGGAACTAGCTTTGTTGTCTGTATACCATGCAACTCTGTTCCTAACAAAATCCATCTGTTTACATTTGGTTCTGTGCTGTGGATATGCCTTATTTTTGAGTTCTATTTATAGAATGAGGTTCTTTCCGTTTGGTGGATGCTTTGAAACCTTAATCCTTCACAAGAATTGAGAATTTTTCATGTGACTTTTCAGTTTTATTGAATTATACTCTCATTTCTCATGGTGGTTTGGTCTCATATTTTATATGCTTTCTCTTAAGGTGGGTATCTATTGGCTGAGCAAAACAACCTCCCTCTTTCTGTCCCTTTTTGCCATTATTTCCAGTGTTGAGCTGAGTTTCAATGTCATATGCTTCTCTTGTTTGGCTTGTCAGCAATGTTGTGTGTTGCAATTTAATTATAACATGGAGTATGTACTACATTTATCTATCTAGTATTTATTGATACTGACATTGTATGCACAAATTGGATTATTTTTCAATTTCATTTATTCAGTGCTCACCATAAAATAGGCTTCCCATCACAAGGTCAAAAAATCTGGTAATTTACTATTAATATTGCACTTAAAATTTGTATTATAGAACTTGGACTGGCCATGCCTAGCAATGGCTATATCACTTAATTGTCTACTCTCAACAGGCACTGGTACTAGATGTACCATAGGCATAAACATTGTCCACATTACTCCCCTTGGCACTGCCAAGTACAGCTTGATGATTAAATCAGGACTTTGAGAACATGAAGAAGATGACAAGTTATCTATTGCAGGTGCAGGAACAGGTACAGGTTTAAGGATATTATGTGGACCAGTATTAATTGACAAATAAGTGGAATCTGGAATAAGGGTATCAATAGGGATGAAGGGGGGACACAAAGAAAAAAACTAGGGCTTGAATGAGAATAAGGTGGGCAAGGGGGGATAACACTGCAGGGTATGAAGAATTCCCAGTAGACTGAAAACCAATCAAGGTGTAATGTGTAATATTATGTGTTGTACAGGGGCATAAGAAAATTGGAGTGTGGTAGTGAATGTGGTATGTGGGATGAGGACCAAAATGGATGCAATATGTGATGATGCTGCAGAGGCAGGGATGACAGAAATCAGGAGGGAAGGATTGTAGGCACAGTTGAAAACTTGTTTGGAAAATATGTAGGGAACAAGTGGTGCTATGATGATGTGGGTGTGGTGAAGAAGAGGGGAAGGTGCTGGGGTATAAGAGGTTCAGTGTAGAAGGGGGAGCTGATCATGGGGACCATGGGTAAAATGCTTCACATGATTGTGACACACCAAAGCAACTCAGGTCCAGAACCTGCTACTAAAGTAGTGGGAATTATGGGTTTGGAATGGTCATGATACATATACGTATACTTAGTCCCTCTATTCAGGGATTAGATAATTGCTGTAAGGGGAACACCCTCACACACCCAGCATCCAAACCAGTGTATGCCTCAGCACTGGATTGCAATAGGAAGTACACATGTACAGACCCTACAGCGCACCTCAGCGCAACCCAGTACACCCCATTGCACTGTACTCGTGATCTTGCATTGTTGTACTAACACCTATTGTACAACCCTGAGTGACATGGCACAATAAGCCATGAGTATCTATTGTAGTCTACAGTATATAGAGACAATACCCTAGTAAGGAATCCTCAGATTATTCTCTTAGGATTTCCCTTACTAGGTCCGTTGCATAAGTCTCTAACGCTGTAAGGGCAACCTTACTTTTGCGTCAGCAGTGACTCTCCTAAGCAAGCGGGTGCAGGATGCGTTAGAGACTTATGCAATGGACCTAGTAAGGGAAATCCTAAGAGAATAATCTGAGGATTCCTTACTAGGGTATTGTCTCTATATACTGTAGACCACAATAGATACTCATCGCTTATTGTGCCATGTCACTCAGGGTTGTACAATAGGTGTTAGTACAACAATGCAAGATCACGAGTACAGTGCAATGGGGTGTACTGGGTTGCGCTGAGGTGCGCTGTAGGGTCTGTACATGTGTACTTCCTATTGCAATCCAGTGCTGAGGCATACACTGGTTTGGATGCCGGGTGTGTGAGGGTGTTCCCCTTACATTACCCCCCCTTTAGGCTGAGTGTCCTCACGAAGGGATCTGAATGGAATGTGGCCATAGCGGACATGGTTGACTGGCCGTGGTGCTCCAGGGTTTTCATGATGGAAGCGTGCTAAAAGTTCATCACAATGGAGGTTGTCAGCTGCTTCCCATGAATTGTGTTCATATCCATAGCCTTTCCAGGCCACGAGATATTGCAATTTGTTGCGGAAGAAGCGACTGTCCATTACCTCTTCTACCTCATACTCTTCCTCACCATCCACAATGGTGGGTCCAGGAACTGTAGCAGGCCGGCGGCCAGGAATTGGATCGCATGGGGCTGGGAGTAGTTTTACAACATGGAAGACTGGGTGAATGCGTGACATAGAGGTGGGGAGCTTAAGGCGATATGCATGGGTGCCTACGCGTGCAGTGATTTTGTATGGACCTAGATAACGGTGGGCCAGCTTCTGTGTTGGCCGCGTTGTTGCTATATCCCGTGAATCTAGATACATCATGTCACCTGCTGCATATTCTGGTGTAGGTCGACGGCGGCGGTTGTAGTATTGGGCCATGTCATTTTTGGCTTTTGCAAGTGCTGCGCGGGCTTCTTCAAGTGTGGTCTTCATGCGATTGTGGAATTCATTGACAGATTCAATGTGTGATGGGTCTGCGTGTGGTTCAAATCCCATGCGTGGATGGCGGCCTGTATCCAGGTAGAACG
Source organism: Collybia nuda (assembly GCA_015584075.1). NCBI lineage: Eukaryota > Fungi > Basidiomycota > Agaricomycetes > Agaricales > Clitocybaceae > Collybia > Collybia nuda. The sequence continues at coordinate 48,458 of MU150323.1, forward strand.
GTGAATGTTGGGTGGATGTGTGTACATGATTGTTGTACTGGAATTCTGCAAGTGGCAGGAGTTCCGTCCAGTTGTCTTGCCGTTCACTGACAAAGAGT
>MU150323.1:51402-140390 GCA_015584075.1 Collybia nuda
CACAAATGCTTGCCTTTTACCATATGAAACATCATTGTCCTCCATATGCACATATCCTGTAGTAATTTTTTATACATATTTCTTGAATACTAATAGAGCTCAGACTGGCCATGCAAAGCATTGGCTATAACTTTTAATTCAAGTATGTTGCAAACTCCTGATCCAAAAAAGTATTTTCCTGATTATTTGATAAAGGATACTTTGGTTTCATGTAGTCCTCACAATGAAAGACTATCACATGTTGTCAAAGTTGATATGGTTTGTTCTTAAAATGCTCAACCCAAATCCGGACACTCAATTCTTGGTTCTGAGTTCTATTTATAGAATGAGGTCTTTCCTTTTTGCAGGTGGGCCAAAAATCCAAAAATCAGTAACTGTTATGTGACTTTTTTCTTTAAATGTTCCTATTGATTTCCATCTTTACCTTTTGGTTTCTTACCTTTCCTACTCACTAACTGCACTATTTTGTATTAACTCTTGGCTGAACGTCATGTTTTCCGTGCCTCCTCACTTTAAAAAGTTGATAATATTGAATGTGTGTTTTGGTCATGTGCTTGTTTGGTATTCAGCTGTCCACTCCCCCATCTATCATCACTCATACAACATTGCACCCCCATGAAATACAACATGTTTATGTCCTTCACACATCTTTGGTTCTCATTTTGTATATCACTGGCACTATGTTATCCTCTGTATGAACATAACCTTCTTTGGCCATAGCTTCGAGGATTCCCTTTGGATCAACAAGTTTTTTGAAGGGTTAGTGGGTTGCGCTGGCTGCTTCCATCTTTGGTGTCAGATAACGGTTAGAGGCATGGATGCTATCACACTCATTAGGCATCCTGTCAACACAGCTCCATAATTCCATTCTTCCCTCTGCAAAATTCTAGTCAAACAGGCCATATATCTCGGTTGCTGATTTGATACTATCAGAAAAGATTGGGGTATCCAACCCTGTCATAGTAACACCCTGCTTCAAGAGCCTATAATGGTTAGGGACCATCCTTTTCATTATGAGTACATGCACAATGTTTCCTAATATATGTTTTCACTCACTTTGGTTTCATATTCAATGGTGTGTGGCAGGCTCTTGTCCTGGAGGATACCATGAATGACAAACACCATTTCTTCAGCTTCCCTGCTGTCACTGTTTATAGCTTTAATAAGCCTCCAAGTCTTTGGTTGTTGAATGGCCTCAACCTTAACACCTTCATAGAACTCGGACCGGCCATGCACAGCAATGGCTATACCACTTAATAGACTCGAGGGGATTATGGGGTGGATACTAGAACTCTCAATGATGCATCACAGAAGGTTCTTGCCTGTTTATTCTACATATGTTCTATTACTCAACCCACCTGATCAGGACTCAAAAACTGGATCACTTTCTGATTACGTTTGAGTACTTCTGAGAAATTGTACCCTGGACAATCATTCATTTTGTTGTATTGTGGTGTTGGGGTTACTTAGGATAGCGTGATGTAGAAATAATTAGTGAAGAACCACATATAAACACTATCTACACCAATCATTGCCCCCACGGTTAAACGGTTTATTGCAGTTGTGTACTGGGATACAAAAAGATGAGGGGAGTCACCGCCACGTGACCATCTGTTATTCCTTTTGTAGTGGTCTGGTTTTGTACCCCGGGTCTCCCGAGCAACCAGTCTACCTTTGTTTTCTGCTCCACCGCCAGCTATAAACTTGGCGTTTGGCAGCAGCCACTCTTTGCTAACCACTATCATGCGTGTTTCTCATTTTGCGCTCTTATTAGCTTCAAGCCTGCCACTTCCGGGTGTCCTCGGATGGGGTGCAGCAGGTATGAATTCGTCGATGGACTGTACACCTGTGATAGCGTCTAATTCGGATCTCCAGGACATGAAATAGTCGCAACGATTGCACAGATACATCTTGATCCCAGCGTTTTCCTTAGCATGTGCACAGTTCTTAATTTTACGTCCCATAACCCCAACGAACCGCAATGTCATTTGGCGCCAATCGCCGCGTGGGCCGACAAAATGCGATACAAGATGCGATGGTCCTCGTCTCTACACTATGTTGGGGCCTTAGACGACTACCCGTCACAAACGTGTGAGTTCCCGGGGGAACGTGGGTGGGCAGGAAGGAAGAATATAAATGTTCTGGGGGGTGTGCGGAACGTCACGAACTTGTTGGAGGACTGGGTTGATAATGAGGCGCGCACGGCTGCACGGGACGACGTGGCTAATGAGGCGCTTAAGTTCCTCGTGCACTTCATGGGGGACTTACACATGCCGCTGCACCTCACTGGGAGAGACCGGGGTGGTAATTCCAACAAAGTACGGTTCGGTGGGAGATTAACAAGTACGTAACTCAACACATTGGTCGGTCTGTGTTATTGATTTTACTGCTTGCAGACCTTCATTCACTTTGGGATGGGCTCTTGATTGCGAAGGCTATTCGCGAAACTCCCCGGAAATACTCTCGCCCACTTCCATACCCCCAGATTGAATTCGCCTTACGGGATACTATTTATGACTCTTACGTACGGCGCATTATGTGGGAGGGAGTTCTCAACAAATGGGCGGACGAGATCCCCGACTGGGTATCGTGCCCAACAAAAAGTGATACCTCGCCCTCTGATTCTCTCTGGCAACAAGTGATGACGACGTGGAACCGTGTGACACGTAGAGGTGGGGTCGCCGATGACACGGACGACGAGTTACTCTGCCCATACCACTGGGCCACCCCAATCCACGGGCTCAACTGCGAGATCGTGTGGCCGAAGGAGCTTGATGAACCCCCATACCACCACGCTGCCGCCCCTCAAGCACCAATTTACGACTCATTACCACCGCACGGCTGTGGTGAACATGAATTTGAAATTGCCGATGGGCCAGGACCATATCTAGACCTTGATACACCCGAATATGCCGGTGTAATTGCTGACCGGCTCATTGTGGAGAAGTTACTCGCTCAGGCCGGTATCCGTTTGGCTGCAATAATAAATTGGCTATTCGCGGACATTGATGGGGAGGGCTCTCGATACCACAAGCTGAAAGTCCTTGAATTGAAGTAGCGAAATGGACTGGTACATATGATGTATTTATAGACTGTATAATTATACTTCGGCTATTTCCGGCATTCCTTCTCTACCACTATCATGTGGTGGCAGTATTTCAATCATAACCCCTCTGGCCGACAAAATCATTTTGAACGAGCTAGTATACATGAATGTGAGGTATATGAAGTTTGAAACTAGTAGTAGTCAGCGCGAAAGGTAGTGGTCTCATCATTGAGTACAGCCAGAACCTCCGACAGCTTCTCTGCGAGAGCAGTATTGACCGCCTTCTGTGTTGCCAGCCTTACAGATATCTCACCGGCTTCCTCCTCTTCAGCTACAGGTTCTGGAGAAGTTGCTACTGAAAGTTGCAATGCTTTCTGTCGACCAGCTTCGATCAGACTTATCGCTCCGTTTTCGATTAGGAGGGGGCGACCCATATCCCCAGTTGGTGGAAGCGCCAAGAAAGCGCCCAAGTAGGATGCCTGTGCAACAACCTACATTTAAAAATTATGGTTAGTCTGCAGATATAATCACAGAAGGGTGGATTTACCGATAAGGTCTCGGAACTGAGCATCTTTATCACAAATGGCACTGCTCCGGCGTCCATGGCAGTATTCGGACCTGCTTCCCCAGCATCAAGCAATCTTCGAAGTCCGTGCACATATCCCCACGAAGCTTCGTACTCTTCCACATTCTCTGCGGTCAAACGGCCATTGAGTGCACTCACAACGGCCGCCCTGCCCTCTGAAGACTCAGCAATCGCGTACAAAGTGTTCACCATTTCCAACATATCGTCAAACGCAGATGGAAACTCGCCAAGGGCGCGCACCAAGGAAACGTGCACACCAGAGGATACTAATAGTGCGATATGAGTGGGGATGAATGCGCGTGCGAGATGGAGAAGCGAAGTAAATGGTTGATCGTCCATGAGGAGGAGCTCGGCCACGCGAGGGAGGTAAATGGATACAGCTTCGGCACATGTACTGTCATTCTCGACAAGGACCTTAAGACCGCGAAGTAGGAGTCTCGTTTTTTCCTCATCGATCTTCCCAAATAAGGCCTTGGCTGCATCGACTGCCCCTGCGTCGAGAACAGCTTTTACGGCTGTAGGGGAAGAGGGTGCAAGTTGAATGAACCGATCCCAAATATCGGTCTCTGACATGCGGGGCGTATACGCTCGTTTTTTCTTCTTTTTCTTTTTCTTATTGCCTTCTCCCACATCGGCCTCGGTATTGGATGGGGGTTCGGTTAGTGCAGATACATAGGAATGCAGGAGGGTAGTGAGTGATTTGTCGCCAGGAGTACAAAGGAGACCGATTAAGTACGGAACACCGCCTACAGGCCGCTCTGCGTCGTCGAAAAGTTTGAGGAGAGCAGGGAAGATATTAGCGGTACGCAAGCAATTAATTCCAGGAGGGAAACCATCAGATAGGTGCCTTAGATCGTCTGCAGCGTTGGCAGCGTCCCATGGATCATCCTCTGATAAGACGAACTCGATACCTGCTAGTAAGGCTTTCTCGTCATCAAAGTAGGCCTTCTGGAGCCCACGTACACTGTCAATATTAGGTGAATTTTTGATAAGCGTTGCAAGGGTGGAAAGAGCATTTTTTCGAGAACTGTAGAGATCGTGTTCTTCAGAAACTGAAAATATTTTCAAAAGCCAATCAGCAACACCAGCCTTTAAAGCTGCTGACGATAGAGCTGGGCCCGATGTAATCCATTCGTCAAGTTGGTTGATCGAAGGAGGGGAGGATTGTTCAAGCAGTTGCTTAAAGGCCACTACCAAAGTTTCGTTATTCCCATTATGAGCTGAAAGTAGGGCGTTAAGAGTGTTGTTGATGTTCGTATTATCAGTCATCTCGGATGACCGGATGAGGAGAGGTCCAAGAAGTGGCGAGGCGTGAGGGCTAATGATAGGTAGGGATAAACGAATTATCTCAACAACATAATCTGTAAGCCTGTCGGAAACGTATTAATTATTGAAGGCGGGCGGATGATTGGTGCACGTACTCTTTACATGCTTGTTGTGACGCTATGATTTTTTCGGTGTACTCCTCATAGGCCCTTTCATATTCCCCCTCTCCCATAGTTTCTTTCTTTGGGCCTCCCGTGCCGTCAGGATTAGTGGAGTATGAGAACTTGTTCAAGAGCTTAAGAAAGTTTTGAACAGTTTCAGGGTTCCCAAATTCCGTCCAATCGAGGAGCCAGCTTTGGTCCTCTTCATTTTCAAGCAAACGAAGAAACCATAATACGGGTCCAAGGGATTCTTTGCACACGTCGGCCACAAGAGAGGATAGCACACTTGGAAGGATCACATTTTTCCGGGCAAGATTCACGTCCGCAGAATCAGCACACAGAATAACTCGAAGGCCTTCGACAGCAGCACGCCGATGTTCTGCGTCGGATGTGGCCTCCCGTTCCAGCAATAAAAATGTTCGATCGAGTGCGCCGGCAAGACAAGCAGCATTGGCGACACAACGCCGCTGTCGACCAGCATGCTTATTGAGGAAGTCTCCATACAGGGAGGCGAAGAAGAAAACATCACCATCAGGGACACAAGCTTCGAAGGCTTTCTTGACGAGATTGAAACCTCGAGGATATCCCCAGCAAAATTGACATAGGAGATGTAAAGCATCCTTGGAAACTTTTGGCTTCTTCATGAGGCTTACGACATAGTGCACAAGTTCGGCAGTGACAATTATGTCTTTGAGAGGTGTTGGGGGCGGAGCTTTGCCAGATTCTTCCTCGTATGACCAAGACTGTGTTCCTTCTTCCTCGGATATTACCTCGGCGATGAGATTAGCTGATGCGCCTACTACGATAAGATCATTTGAATGAAGACACGTGAAGATATGAGCGAGGGTGTCTGGCGCTGTGAGGAGTTGTACAGCGGTAGGCCGTTGGGAGATGCGATCATCCTCACCCCCATTTTTGTAAGAATCCAAAAGTCGGGCTAATACAGAAAATGCGAGTTGAGCTTCTGCACTAACTTGTTCTTCAACAATTTTCAAAAGAAGCGCAGTTCGGTCTGACTCAAGAAGGTACCATCCGACTGTTTGCTCTGTTTCCATTAGCTGGTCTAACAGAGTCTGAACAATCGACAGTAAGTTAGAAGCTGTGTTTATACGTAATATTCACGTACCAACACGGAAAGCCTATGTTCGTTATTTTTCTCTATGACATCCAGCATCAAGTCGCATAAACCGCCATCCAGGGCAGCTGTGCGGATGTCGAGAAAAGTGTCGATGACCCCACCGCGAATGATCTTCAATTTTGTTTTGAGGGGTATGTTATCATCACACCAGACTTGCTTGAACCCCAGTTTAATCAGTTCGTTGCTATTTCCTTCCCCAAGTTTGATTAGGAACCATTCAGCGCCTGTACCAATCGCTTGTGTTTCTTTATTTCCGAGAGATATAACAAGAGAAGCGATTGCCATGATATCCTGTACGAAAATCTCTTTTACCTCGTCTCCCGCGGTCCCATTCAAGAAGTCAGTCGCACCAGTAACGACCCTGGGGGATTCATCATGGAGAGCCTTAATGAAAGCACTAGTTATGATCTTTGTTGTTCCAGGGGTACCTGCGGATACATCACGGTGAGAGTCGACCATCTCTGCGATCGCGTATAACTGGGTCAAGCAGCTTTGAGCTGCAATACGAGTGTCCACATCCGGGGAGCTCATGGACGATAACACAAGTTCAAATGCACGCGCGGCCAAGAAGAATTGCGTGACGTGCCGATGTCCGCCTACGACGATATAGTCAAATGTCTCTATAATGCATCGATCAAGTTCTCGGGAGTCAGAACCAAATAAATGTGCCTTTAAGGAGGTATGGATCGCATCTCGACTGGAAGGCTCTTCGTCCGCAAGCTCCTCGATGGCACTAACGATGTTGTAACGGTCAACTGCATCATTATTACGAAGGTAGATGATGATGGAATCAGCATGGGAGGCCATGACATTTCGTGACGTCTTGGATAGAGAGAAAAACATGCAGATAATGGAGAGTATTGAGGTTCTAGTGGCATCTTCTTCATCGGTTAACGGTGGTTGGGATACACAAGCCAAGATACGAAAGAACTCGGCAATATGGGGTAATAAATATGTTTCGGAAAATCGCCTTTGTTGATAGACAATCATAGCTACTTCATTGAGGGCCTGTAGAATAGGTAAGCGTCAGAGTGATAGATAAGATGATAAAAGATGCACTTCGTTTCTGATGCTAATATCGCTAGATTCAAGGTTCTTAAGGAGCATAGGAACACAAGCGGGGTCAACAGGAGTAACCCCCTCCGGCAGTTCTTCTTCGGCGTTCTCATCAACGCCTTCAATATCCAATTCGCTATCATCGGTATCATCATCATCCGAGTTATTACTGTCTTCGTCCCTTTCTTGGTCTTCTTCATCGTCTAGAATTTCCTCGCCATCAGATGCTACAGTGGCGGGTTCTGGGCCGGGGAAGATAGAATCAAAGGGATCTTGTGGAGCGCTTATGCTAGATGGCATATCGAAGTAGGCGTATTAATTTTTTCCTAGAAACTATAACAGCCTTTATACGGAAAAAAGTCGCCTGGACCCCTGATATACAGGAATAGGGAAACTAAACATTCCTGGATTTGACAGTCCTGGACCTCAATAACTGGCTTCGGTGGATCCCAAGCTTTTCCAAGCTATTCCAGTTAGCTGCGGCACCGACAATTCCAATGTTTATTACATGATTTTTTAGGGATGTCTCCTTGAAGGACACACATAAACCCTGTCCCTGGCATCGATTGAATGTATTCACCGAAATTCGCGTCCTGGTGTAGATCATGAGGTAGCTATGATCTTCACTTTGCACTTTTAGAGTGGCCTGCGGTGGGCTTGGTGTGCGATGGACGGCCAAGAAAAGGTTTGGTGGTGGCTGTGCTACATTTGTTTTGCCAAAAACCACCTTTCGACAAAAAATGTTCAAATTTGACTTCGATATCGAAGACGCCGATGAAGCGCTAGGCGACAATACAACTACCATATTTCAGAAAACGGGCGACAAAGAAACAACTGAAGCACAGCCATTTTCAGAAATCCCGATCTCACAGCTTGTTCGTGCAGCATCCTGCCATGCATCTGTCCCTGAAAATTCCACTCATTGGGGAAAGTATAGCTGGATGCACTTCCATCTTTAATCTCCTACTCTCCGCTTTCCGTACCACTCTCATCCGGAAAATACCTGAATATCGTTAGACGTGATTTGTTCGATGCACGTTTTCAGTTAATATCTGAGAGTGAAGGGGAGCCCAAGGCCGAGGACGAGGCCCTGTCTGCGTTGGATTTTATCGAGGCACCATCGGACTTGATCCCAGGTGTGTATGAGGGTGGCTTGAAGACCTGGGAATGCAGCATCGACCTTGTCGATCACCTCAGCAATGCCCCTGAAATTCGAGATTTACATGGAAAACGGGTCCTCGAGGTAGGACAATCAAAAAGTAGATGTTTCGGCGTCATTAAACGTTCTTTTAGATTGGTTGCGGGACGGCTATCCCGTCACTCTATCTCTTGCTTCAATTATTCTCTTCAAACCCGGGCACAAAGGAAACGCATATACACCTACAAGACTACAACACTTCGGTCCTGGAGCTAGTCACGTTGCCAAATGTGCTTTTAAATTGGTGTTCGTTATTCCATTATCGCGTTTCCAATTCCTGATAGTAAGTTTAGATATGTCATCTTCTGCGGCGGCGTATCATGAAACCCAGGACTCATCGGCTGCCCCGGATCCATGTACTCCATCAGAGCTTCCTATCACCTCCGAACTGAAACAGGCATTTCTACAATCTCTCAAAGAGCGCAAAATATCGATCCGGTTCTTCTCTGGTTCTTGGGAGACGTTTGAGGTGTTCGCATCTGGAGGAAAGTATAACATCGTCTTAACTTCTGAGACGATGTACGAAACGCGGAGCCTGCCTTGGCTCATTACGCTCATGAAGTCAGCATGCGAGCAATCCCTTGAAGATCTCGCGTCCAGCCAGCTCTCTCTCAAATCGCACGTGGGTATCCCATGTCTATGCCTCGTTGCTGCCAAGGTACTTTACTTCGGCGTTGGCGGGGGCGTGGCAGAATTTTTAAGTGCATTGAAAGACCACGGCGGTCAAGGTGAAACTGTCTGGGAACAGAAGCAGGGGGTGGGTAGGAAAATAATTCAAGTTCGATGGAATACCTAGAGCTATTATAAGCGAAGACATACGAATCAATTTCCCGCTGACTCTTAAAAGCCCAAATTATTGGAAGTGAGCAGCTGAGCCAGGATTGGACCTTTATTTACATATCCTTTATGATACTGGCGTTCTACGAAAAAAGGGGAAGATGAATAATGCTACAAGTCAGCTTCCGCCCCCTTGCAACTATCTTCAGTCTAATCTAAATAATCTTCATAACCTCTGCCAATTTTTCTATAACTATCTTGTGCTCCTCCTCACTCCCGACAGTGATTCGCAAACATCCTGCACAACCAGGTTCATTCCCCCTAAACCGAACTACCACGCCATTCTCTTCCGCCAGAGCGCGATATATCCTCTGAGCCCGATCGCTATCGGCCTTCCCCCCGTCCTTGGACAGGACAGGGACCATGACAAAATTGGCATCATTCGCACCAATAGGGGAGCCGAGACCTTGAGGTGCGAGTGTGGCGAGAGAAGCAATAAGTGAGGCGCGTGATGAGATGAGTGTGTTGACTTTATCATGCATGGAAGAGACAGAGTTTGGAGAGAGCGCAGAGAGTGCGAGGTTAGCTGTGGGTGTCGAGATATTGTATGGCGCTTTAGTATTCGTCAGAATTTGGATCAACGGAGGCTGGGCGATGGCGATCCCAAGTCTACGTTTCGCGCGAAATCGTCAACAAGCTGCCAGTGGATTGAGATGCACGCATTTACCTGATAGCTGCCAGTCCAAAACTCTTGCTGAGAGTTTGCAATACGATAAGGTTCGCATAGTCCTTCACGAGCGAGACAGCGCTGCTGTCTGCTCCCGCGAAGTCGATGTAAGCTTCGTCGACAGCAATAATTCCTTTAAACCTATCGTATTCCAAAAGTGACCGGATGGAAGAAAGTGGAATCAAGGTCCCGGTAGGGTTTCCAGGCGAGCATAATATAATAAGCTTTATTGTGTGGTCATTGTCGATTGCTTTCTTGATCTGGACGGAGAAGTTGGGTTTAGCCGATGGATTAATTGAATGCGATCCCCACCTCATCTACTCGTAAGCTGAAGCGACCGCTTTCACCACCCTCCCCTCCATTGCCGCTTAGCTCTAGTGGACATTTAACAACCCCCACATCATTGATCTGTGCACACACTCCGTACATTCCATATGTTGGGGGTGTAATCAGTATTTTCTCCTTCGCAGGCGTTACGCATACACGCATTAGGAGATCGATAACCTCATCAGAGCCAACTCCTAGAAATATGTGGTTGGGTCCTGGTACTGACCGGAGTGCAGCAATACGCTCCTTTATCGTATCGTGTGAAGGGTCAGGGTAACGGTGGAGATCGAGGTCCAGTGTGGATTGTAGATTTGGATTCAAATCACCGTTCGACGTCTTCATGATTGAATGACCTAGGGCATTTTCGTTTGCATCTAATAGTATACCTTCATTATAGTCGTCCCTGGCACAGCGGTACGGGTGTAAGGCAAGGATATTCGGTCGGATCGCCTGTTCTATGTCGAAATGAACGGGCCTCGTGACTTTGAGGTTGTCTGGTAATCCATGGATGGGCATATTTTCAGGGAAGTTGCTAGTGGGGAGCAGCAAGTTAGCTGTAGCCGAGATTCAAACTTGCGAAGGAGTCATTTCAAAAATTGGGAGGTGATAAGATTAGATTAGATTAGATCTATTCACTACATTTTATGATGCTTTGACCTCCCATATCCTAACAGCTCCGTCGTCGCCTGCGGTTGCAAGAAGGTCTTCGAAGCCCCGCCGTGGACACCACGCTATCGTGTTTGCATCATAAACCCCGTGGGACGATGAAAGAACAGCAATTAACTTGTGGTGAGGGGGTATGATATTAGTTGATCCTTCGTCTGTAGGGGGTTCCTGAAGTAGATAATAAATATGCAGAATATAGAGAACACAATGCATGAGCTCATACAATGAGTTCCCATATTCTGATAGCACCATCGCCACCAGTACTGGCAATCCATCCCAAGCTCCCCTGCTCTTTGCCCCTCCCTGGACCCCAACATACGGAATAAACACTTCGTTCATGGCCCGCCAACACTAGGACACATTCCCATTTGTGTTGAGCTACTTGCTTCCAAACACGGACCATGCGATCATCAGATCCGGATACCAGATACTTGCCATTTGGAGCCCATGCAACGGACCATACTGTTGATGTGTGTCCCGTGAGTGTTGCAAAACAGAACCAATCGTCTGACGGATCGTCTATGTATAGTTTAATGGTGTCGTCGTAGGACCCCGATGCAAGTATCTGTGCTGGTGGCTGGTAAGCAATGGGGTAACTGAATACAAAAATGATATTGACCTCCTCTGTGGGATGCCATGCAACACATTTAACATCTTGGCTGTGTTCCATAAGCACTCCCATACACTCGAAATCAGAATCGGGATGAACTAGAAAGAGTTTAGCGGGTTTATCGAGGTGGAAACGGCGTTGGCGCACCCTCCCATATCCAGACTGTCTTATCTCGGCTGCAACTCGCCAAGAGTGTTCCTGTATTAGAATATGCAACACTTTTACACTCGGTCTCGTGTCCCTCCAACAAACTTGCACACTCCCATTCCCCTTTACTGTCTTCTCCATCCGCCTCCTGTTCCCATATACCGATATTTGAATCGAAAGAAGCGGTCGCTAGAGTATCTCCTGAAGGTGCCCATGCAACGGTTCTAACGGTCTTCGTGTGGCCCGTTGAGATCGTGGATATATGTGTGAATGTGACGCTCGATCCGTCACTGGACCTGTTGTAGTTGTATAATCGCACTGATTTATCGGCCGAACAAGATGACAGAAGAGGCTTTGTGGGATTCCATGCAACGTGCCAAGCCCGTTCTTCGTGTCCTGAAAACGCTATTTGAGAACGTGGGGATTATATAAGTTCACAATTTACCTGGAAGCTCTGAAACTGGGATTATCTTGTAAGGTAGGTCGATTTGCATGATTGTCATGAAAGTATGGGACGAACCCAGAACTTCTTCGGATGTGACCTTGATTTGTTATCGGGTCTCGGCCCTTGTGACGGATTTGTCGGATTTGTGAACAACACTTTCGGCGGTTAGCTTTCAGATCTATGGAGGATTTTGGTAGAAAAATGATATGTATGAGTTCTTTTATTCAAGAAGGCTTTTGACGTGGAACTAACGAGGGGGAAGTGGCGGTTCGTTACTCGAAGCCAATTAGATTTATTTAGATCTAAAGATCTAGACCAAACAACACGTTTTATCGTCTCGTCTCGTCTTCAACTTGTTGTAGCACCTCGTCTTGAGGCTCGCCGTTGTTTCTGGCTCTGCAAACATGACCGCAGATAGGAAGATGTCCTACAAGGTTCCTCCTACGACGATAACAGACAAGCTAGTATCACAAGAAGCACGCAGGGGCAAGGTTATAAATCGTTTTCCCTAGAATTCTGACAGGAGTGATCTGAACGTTGGTATTTTTTAGGCCTTGGAGGAACAAAAACGTGTGGGTGACCTGTGGTCGAATGGACATCACATCAATAACGTGAAAACCAGAGACGTGCTCAGAGAGTTGATTCGTCCAGGCAGCTAGATCTCTTTGCTGACCTCAATTTGGGTCCATCTGACGAAGAAGATGCCTCGCATTCACCCGAAGGAGCCACAGGAGTTTCGTTGGCATCCGTTGCTCCATATGCTGCAATGCTAGAGCATAACGTCACTCCAGATTCTGTCATCGATCCTATCAAATTACCCCAATTCCAAATTCGAGAGGCCCAGAAAGACGGATTCAGGAAGTCTAAGAAGAAGCGGAAGAATAGGAACAACAAGACAAGTAAATGGGCAGACAAATGCATGTACGCAGAGCTTCTGGAAATGGCCCCGGACGATCCTTGGTCAACAATCGGTTCCAACAATGATGGGCTCCCCAATGATCTTGAGAGTGGCTGGGTAGCAGTTGGCCCTGTGCCAGTGGGGAAACGTTGCCTCGCTGTTACCCATCAGTCTTCTGGAATAGCAGGTGTTGGTATGTCTCCAAGTAGAGCTTGTTTACTGTATATGCTTAACGCGCTATAGCCCCCAATACGACGTTACGATCACGACTCCTCGGAAAGTTGCTAATACAGCGATTTCCTTCAAATCTACCACCTCTCACAATTCTTGACTGTATCTTGGATTCAAATTGGCGTCATAATGGAATTTTACATGTTCTGGACGTTGTGAAATGGAAAGGGCAAGATGTCGGGGACTGTGAAACTCCTTTTAGGTGAGTGTGAGGTAACGAATCAATCCCCAATAATCCAATCCATGTTGTAGGCTGTGGTGGAGGGATACTCGTCTGACCGAACTCGCGCAATCTACTCCATTAGTGATTCCTCCAACTGCTTCCGCAATAACACAAAATGGACCTCCCCAATACCAATTTCCGTATCCCACAACTTTTCTACCCATTCCCTACCATACCGATACCACACTCTCTGCTTTATCAGACCACGTGATACCCTTTGCTCGTTCCTCCAGATCTATAAATGTCAATGTCCCGACACTTGAAGCACCATCTCCAATTGAAGGCTCGATGGAGATTGACACAGCATCTCGATTAACAAACGCTCCGGTCTCTCTAGTTTCCGTAAGTACAAGTGTTCCGTCCGATGGCCTGCTTCTATATGTGGCAGAGGCAAGTTATGAGGCAGGAACAAGTCCTCTAAGTAGTTGGATACCAATCACAAATCATAGCGACGACCATAGTGTAGAGAATAAATCTCCACAGACCTCGTCAAGCAACTCGGAAGGCCCCCTAGACGTATTTCAAAGGTTGGCATTGTAACCCACTTTACGTACAACATCGCTAAAACTCCCCAAACTTGATGTAGGCTTGTAGAATGGAGGCTTTCGAATCGGAAACCCCAGAGATCTAGGCACGAGGTCACAATGGATATGGAAATATAGTTGCTTGCGTTTTGATACTAATATCTGTGTCGCTTTGCGGCAACCACAAATTGCAAAGATGGATATATTTGTTAATGATGTCTTCCAATAGTAAGAATTACAAGGTATGGTTGTTTACAATCCTTGCGCTGAAAATTAATGAATTGAGTAGCGTTCCTTTGTGGACATTAGTGTATAGTTATGCTTTTAAATAATTATCAACCTACTCGAATAGACCTTCCCTTCACTTGCAACCATGGAATAAAAAGCAAAAAGAGCCCAGTAACGATTCTGGTATATGTAAGAGGAGGTATCTGGCATGGCCAATTTGTTTGGACTTACGCGGATTCAACCCCGAACGTCTGTAACGCACCATGCTTGGCGGCCCAGGGTACTTGGAAGTATGCAACACTGAAGCCTAGAATAGAAGGTTCAGATGTGTTATCTTACGGTATATCAGGAAATTTACCTCCGATAACTCGGCACAAGTTGATGAGGGCACTGACTTCTCCCTACGGAGTTATTAGTGTGGAGTTTGATACTTCCAAGCAACCACCAACCTGATGCTTAGGAAAGCAGTCATTCAAGTACGCATAAACCGCGACGGTATTAATCATGATCGCAAGTTCTGCGATACCCCAACCCATAATGAGCGCCCCAATGCTCAGGTGCTTTTGGAACGATGCCCCGAGTAGGACGAAGCCGCAGATGTACAAAGGAATCGCGATGTAACAAGCCCTGTTTGTGTGTAAGATATTTTAGATTGTGGGATAGAACCTTTCCGCACCAAAGGCGACTTTCTGCTTCGAAAACACCCTTGTTTCGTTTGATACTCCAATTCATGATCCAATCGTTAGTATAGCGTCCGACTAGTTCTCCTATAATAACAGAAACCTGTATGGAGGGCCTTGTGAATTATTGTCTAAGAAAGGGAACGAAAGGTCTTCACGATTGGGGTACCATATGCACCAGCTATGGCCATCTGACTGAACTTGAATCCTACGGGGGGTTCTTCTCCCAAGAATACAGCATTTGTGACCTATCTTGCAATGTTCAACTTTGCATTAATGAATAAAGAAGAGTTCATACGTTGATTCCGATTCCGAAGCCAAAAAGCATGCCCTAAAATAGCTGAGTATCACCAGGTGCATGGCCTAAAGGAAGACCTTACTTCAAAAATCAGAATTGCCATGACATGTGGTCGCCAACACACATCAAACTGCGAGAATATTGCAGGAGTCCAAGAAGTTCTATATTTTGCCATTTTATAACCGGTGATACCGATTAATGTCTCGACTCTATAACGGAGGCCAGTTGTTGGACGTTCCGGAATAGGCTTGAGTGTTCTGTCATACATTCTGGAAAGATGTGTGAAAATGTTGTTACCACGAAAAGAAAAATGGGTTTACGTCTCTTCCATCAAGAAAACGATGAGAAAAACGACGACGGCGGAATACATACAACCGATTCCATATGCCCACCTCCAATTTTCGCGGGCGACGAGGAAACCAAAGGCAAAAGGCGACAAAAATGGCGAAACAATAAAACCCATGGTCCAGATGTTGAGCTGTATCATATGTCGAGCGAAGTTACTCAGTATAGAGAGAATATTGTGTTACCTTGCGCGCTTGAAGATGGAAGGGGTATAGATCAGTCACGATATAGAGACCCTAAGATACCATGATGAGCATATATGAATGATATTCGTAGCCATTACACAGCGTACCGTAACCTGAGGTGCCGTCCTTTGGTGATATGGGTGGTTTAATTAGTGGACTGTTCAATAGTTGCTATTTCAAAATTCCAAAAACTAACCCAAAGAATGCGGTCAGACATCTCATCGCTTCGTGAGGCTGTCATTGAGTGAGTGCTTGTGACATGACGTACATCCTCACCCGTAAATGTTCCGAGGTTTGGTGCGAATGTACATCCGATGAGAAAACCCAGAGCCAACACCTCACGGTGTCAAGTCAGATGGTTATGGCATTTATGTGGGTGGCATTTACTCACTTGGGACCAGAAGAGCACTGGAAGTCGACCATATCTCTTGACAAACACAATAGCAAAGCACCCACCCCACCCTGATGAGCATTCTTTAGTATATGCTAGCTCCATCCGACACGATAATTCTCTGACCAAGGAGGAATATACTCCAGCTGTCAAACAATGATTAAAAGAATGGAGTAGAAAAACTTGATGTTGAACGCACTTGGATGTCATATTATTGATCACGCCAGGTGTTGTTTTGTACTCCTTCGCCAGGGCGAAAATGGCGGCGATACCTTGCGCACGTTAGTCACATACATGTATTAAGAATAGTGAGTTTCTGGCATACCTATACCTGAATCAAAATCTGGTACAATGGCCGCCAGAGTGATGATGAAGAGCATTAGGCTCTTTCGACCATTACTCCAGTTTTGGGGGTCTAATGGAGAATCCGTTGGCTGTGGCCACAAGACCTTCGTCCCATCGTCAGAGAGCTTGAGTTGTGCAGCGATAGTTCCACCGAGCTCGAGCTTGGCTTCTCTATTACACGAAACGCAATAATCAATATAAATAGACAAAACTCTAGAGGTTGGTGTTGTACTCAGGATCGATGATGAGCCGCCCAGCTCTTTGCTCGTGGAAAGACAAGAGATCGATTTCCTCGTCATGAACGCCATTGTCTGTGCCCTTGTCGCTACTGTCATGCTTCTCCGACGACATGTTGACGGTTGAAAAAAAAAAAAAGACGCCTGTCGATATCGCATTTAAGTGGTTGCGCCCATTGCACCCATCACTCGGTTCTTGCTCCTTTCGACATGCATGGAATATAAAACAAACAGTAATTTCGTGATGCGAGCTAAGCGTTTTGCGGTCAGCGTACCCCTGATCGGGTATTAATGTCAGATATCTCCTTTAAGTTAATTTCCACCAGCTATTTTGGACACGCTGAAGGTCACCTGGGAGAGGCAAGAGCTTAAGAGTCATCGCACTCTCATCGCGTGCCACGGCTTCAGGCGTGTCATGGGGATCATGTGGCATGACGCGTGGGTGGACTAAACATCGCACAACCACTCAAATAACCGATAAAATGGCTATTGCCTCACTCGTAACCCCCTGGTCTTGTCTATGGAGGGAAAAAGCAATAAAAACACCCGACGTTCCAGGTTACACACCGGAAAGATAGCTAGTTCTAGACAGGTGATCAAAAACAATGAAAATTTCTGCTCCAAAGCCTCGTCTGAGATCGGACCACATCA
The DNA here is from genome assembly GCA_015584075.1 of Collybia nuda. NCBI lineage: Eukaryota > Fungi > Basidiomycota > Agaricomycetes > Agaricales > Clitocybaceae > Collybia > Collybia nuda. Next base: position 68,788 of record MU150323.1, read on the forward strand.
AGTTAGTGCATGGAGAATCGTTCCTGTTGTGATTGTCAAATTAGCCTCAGTACCGTACACTCTCGGACATACCCGTAAGTATCTTCCTTTAATTTGCAAAGCTGGTACCATGAGCAGGAACAACCCGGCCACAATCCTATTAAACTTACGGTAAGTGTGCATGTTACCCCAAGCAAACGGTGGGCTTACGCGGACTCCACCCCAAATGTCTGGATGGCACCGTTCTTGGTTGCCCAAGGTACCTGGAAGTAAGCAACACTGAAGCCTACAACAATAAACTTTAGCCGTAGGGTCGTCTCGCGAGCTCAAGTGTGTACCTCCTAACGTCCTTGCTAGATTTATAAGCCCACTAATCTCTCCCTGCATAGGGATAAGTAAGATATTATAATCATCAGAAGGCCGACTCAGACCTGATGTTTCGGGAAGCAATCATTGCAATAGGCATACACCGCGACGGTGTTGATCATGACGGCCAATTCTGCAATTCCCCATCCCATAATTAAAGCTCCAACGCTTAAATGCTTCTGCAGCGCGCTGCCGAGCAGAACAAACCCGCAGATATACAACGGCACAGCAATATAGCAAGCCCTGTTTTGTGTTTAATACTTAAATATGATTCAACTGCGAGCGGAGATGAACAGACCACAACCGACTCTCTGCTTCGAAAACACCCTTGTTTCGTCGAATACTTACGTTCATGATCCAATCATTGGCGTAGCGGCCAATGAGTTCTCCGATAATAACAGAAACCTAGCATGCCAAATTCCAAATTTAGAAGAAATTAAGGTACGGGGGAAGCGTTCGCACGATGGGGGTACCATAAGCACCGGCGATAGCAAACTGGCTAAAGCCATAACCGACGGGAGGTGGGGTTCCAAGGAAGACGGCATTTGTGACCTGGAAGTAAGGGAATGATGAAAGCAAATGGCGTGATCTCTCTGGAACGTACGTTGATGCCAATAGCGAATCCGAATACCATTGCCTATAGTCGGCTCGTAAAATACGAGCCTAGGTTCTCCAAGGCATGGTGCTCACCTCATACCAGAGAATCATCATGAGGTGCGGCCTCCAAAGAACGTTTAATGGGGCTAAGATCGACTCCCTCCATGGTACGCGAAACTTGGCCATTTTTACTCCAGTTATACCAATAAGCGTTTCGATTCTATATCGGACACCAGTAGAAGGACGCTTGGGGATGGGCTTGACAGTACGATCATAGATTCTAGATGCCGAGGTCTGAGGTGGAAAAGTTGGCTGGGGCGATGGACACAAGCTTACGTTTCTTCCATGCAGAAAGCTATAAGACAGACGACGACGACTGAGTAAAGTGAGCCAATTCCATAAGCCCATCTCCACGTTGTACGTGCGACAAGGAAGCCAAAAGCGAAGGGGGAGAGGAAAGGTGAAATGATAAAACCCATCGTCCAGATATTTAGCTAGGTGCAGTGGGATGAGTAGTTGTAATTGGTGGAGATGGAAACGGGAAAATACCATTCGTGCCTGTAAGTGGAATGGATAGAGATCGGTCACTATGTACAAGCCCTTAACATAGATGTTGTCATGATAGGGAGCGGGTCAAGGCTATTGAAGAGAATGTACCGTCACTTGTGGAGCGGTGCTAGAGAAGTCAAAGGGTATAAACAATATATTTTTACGTATCCTTAATCAGGACGCACCCAAAAAACCCACTCAGACATCTCATGGCTAATTAGACAACACAACATAAAGGCCAGACACCAGTGCATGAACTGACACATATCTCACCAGTGAATGTTTTGAGATTAGGAGCAAATGTTGCTCCCACAAGGAAACCCAGGGCCAAAAGCTAGCATACAGGTTACTCACCGCCCGTATAATATACGTTAAGTTGTGTCTACTTACTTGTGACCAAAATAATATCGGCAGGCGCCCCAACCGTCGCATCATCATCACAGCAAATATTCCACCCCACCCTGGGGACTAAAGGTCAGGATAGCCTGAAAGGAGAGCATATCACATCAAACCTAATAAAAATATACTCCAACTAAGAAGGGTATGTATCAGAAATGTAAAATAGTCGAAACATTGGACGACAGGTAACCCACTTTGACGTTAAGTTGTTGATCACCTCAGTCGTTGTATTATACTGTTCGGCCAGTGCAAATATTGACGCGATTCCTGAAAGGTAATTCGATATTAGTATGAGGTAAGCGCGGATAACCTCTTACCAATTCCAGAATCAAAATCTGGCACGATGGATGCCATCGTGATTATGAGTAATTGAAAGGCTTTCCGACGACCACTCCAATTCTGTGGATCTAGGGGAGAGTCTGTTGGTTGTGGCCAGAGAACCTTGGTTCCGTCCGGGGAGAGCTTCAGCCTTGCTGCCATCGCTTCGCCGAGCTCTACTTTGGCCTCCCTGAGTATTGTTAGTCCCTCCGGGTTGGCTCACAAAATGATAAGACTAACTCAGGATCGATAATGAGCCGACCAGCATTTTTCTCGTGATAAGAGAGGAGATCAATGTTTGAAGCAGTATCACTGAGACTTGTTGAAGAGCCAGGCTCGCGGGTTACCTTCTCGAGAGACATGATGGGAGGGGAAGCCTGGAGCAACTCGCGAGAGATCCATAATAAATAGCGTTGAGGATCAAGCTGAATTTAGATGTTTTATCCCGCGGGATTCTCAAAGTGAGCGCCCTGCCATCCAGGCTGTTGTAGATTGAGGTACAATTCCCATGAGACTTCGGGGACACGAAGATCACCGGAGAGTCTTAATGGCTTCGTTTCCTTAGCTCGCAACTTTTTCGAAAAAAGAAGAGTGAATGAAGTGCCTATATTGCTATGAGGGGACAACATTTTCAGAAACTTGTATCACACATACCGTGTGGGTAGTTTGATTACACACGTTTTCTCAGAAGCTCCTTCGATCTGGGAGAAACATACCGGTTGTCGGACACAACCAAAGGAAAATAGAGTATTTGGTCATGAGGACGAAATCGAAGAGGGGGGAATCAGAGATGATATGGACGAATTTAGTTGTGATCTGTTGATCCCTCATGTTGGAAAAAGAGTTTATGCATATACTTGATACGAACACTCCATATGGACACAGAATGCCACCAGGTGAGTCCTTACTCCAGTATTGTACTTGCACCTGTTATGTGAGCACTTTAAAAGAATATATACCGTACACACCGGTTGGGGAAATTTCCAGATGGTTTGAATTTGGGTTGAAGGCCAAACAAAGTTATTGGGAAGACAACAGATCAAAACAGTGGCAAACACAAAACTTGTCTTCGACGTAACATTTTGTGAGGTGAAATGCCGCTCCCTTACGACCTTTGCGCGCGCCTTCAAAATGCATTTCGGGCCCGTCATCACAAAATAGCCATAGACCACAACACACAAAACCTGGGAATCCTCTCCATTCTCCTTCGTGCAGGGTTCGTGTCAAATTTAACTCGTGGTACCATCGCCGCGCCCTCGCCAGAAGAGTTTGCTACGGCTGGAGAGGCACAACGTCGAATATGGGTGGACCTCAAGTACCGTGATGACAGGCCAGTTTTGCACAACATGGAGCTGATTAGCAAGCCGAGTAAACGGGTATACATGGACCTTTCCGAAATACGGCTCATTTGCTCGGGGCGGAGGGCTCAGACGATAAAGCCTCTGGGAATGGGAGAAATAGCGGTGGTGAGGACGAAGGACAGAGAAAATGAGTGGTTGGAGGCAAGGGAGGCACTACAACTTAAATTGTCTGGAGAAGTCGTATGCAGAGCACGGTGATACCTGGCAATTGTGGAAACTGTCAGTTGATATAATTTTGCAATGCTTCGTTTCACTGAACCTGCTCTTTAGGTCTTCTCCTACTATTATCTTAATCCTGCTTCCTTGTAATAATTCTACCACCACACATTCACTGCCTACTACAATATGGTGTTATGGTATGGGGAGTCACCATTAAACATTCACTGGAGAACATTAGGCCTTCCCAACATGCCTATTTCACGGCTCTGTGATAACGATGGCTTACTAGCCTTCCGTGTGAGAATTCGAAGTTCAATAGAAAGGTACAGAATGAGGGCATGAATTCACACGGCGCGGTGGAAATCTTGGTATTAAATTCGCAGAAGCCACGTCCTGTATTCTTTTTGGCGGAGCCGAATCTAGTTTTTCCTGCATGGTATGTATCCATAACTGAGTCTGTCTTGCCCGAAAACTTCCAGAATTGATTAATATCTGAGCAACTGAATGAACGGACAACGAGCACAAGATTTTTCTCAAATGTAAGAAGAAAAGCTATTTATTAACCCATCGATTCATGCTGTGCTCAAGCCTTATTTACGAGTATGAGATCCACTTACAGTACATGACGTTGATCTTAACAGTGTGGGCATCTCCGGATCCTCTTCCCCCGTCGCATGGATTCCCGAGCTCTCTTCGAACTTCGTGGCAGGGCCCTTATGGGTTTGGGGGCTCGGTCAACAGCCTTGTCATTGGTGAGCCAGTCGCGCCTTTCAAATACTATTGTCCATGCTTTCATAAGCGCTTCGTGATTGTCAAGAAGTAGGGGTTTCTGGACTATAGGAGCGAGCGGCGTAAGATCATCCGTGATTTGAGAATAATCGTCAGCTGTATCAAGAATTTTTGGTTCTAAAAATTGTTTGACAACTTTTAGTGCGAAGCCAATTCAAAAATTAAACGGTGCATTGTTAGTCATGCTGAAATCCCGCCCAATATAATTTCTGTGCATAAACATGCCCTGTTTACCCTCACCACCCGTTATTAAATGAGGCGACCATTCAACATGGTGATGAAAGACATGTTTCTAAATGGCCGGTAGTTTGTCGATCCCGTTGTGGGTACTATAGCGAAGAGCGTGATAGAGAACAACCAGGATGAACGACTCCAAATCATCCTGTACTTCATGAACTTTTCCTGGGATCATCAAGTTGAGAGTAGATATAAATTTCCAAGTTCCCTATAATGAAGTGACCTCAGCTGAGGAAATATTGAAATAAGCAATCTGTGAAAACTCACTGCACGTTCGTGTCGATGTGGGCTGAGCGAGTTTGTCCTCTTGGTGAGATCCCAATCATTAAGAATGCCTCTTTCTTCCCCCCTTTTCGTCATGATATTATTTCCACTTACATCACGATGGAGGATGTTGCATTTTGTCAGTGCAGTGCTGTATGCTGTTTGAGAATGTATTAATACAGGTCCGCGGGAAAATAGGATAAATTACTCGCCAATGAAGGCATCACGAACTATGGTCATCATCTCTTTTGTTGATGTGAATTTATCGAGGTGCATGCCGATAACGCCTTCCGTGAGCCGATAGTGGATGTGCTTGGTATCGCAAAGCCATTGATATTGCTTATACGAAGGATCCACGCCTCCAGTGTCACTTTGGGCACCATCCTTGATGATGAGTGGACGAGGCCATTTTATATGGTTAGAAATATCGCCTCCACAGATGAGTAGGGGTGCATTTCGGACGTCGGTTGCATTTAAGTCTTTTAGAACGTCTGACTCTGGGGCCGCGATTCGCCAACTGTCCTTCAAGAAGTAAATCTTCCCAGTCTTCTCATTCACGGGATAGGCTCGAGTACGTCACCCAGTCAGCGATTCGGTGGAGACACTCACTTTGACTGGTAGAACGCCTAGTGTATCATGTATAGTGAGTCTGCGGTGAAGAGAAGACATGACAGACGAAGAGAGAGTGGACTCGAATATTGAATATATATATGAATATTGAGAGAGAGAAAGAGATTCAGGATACAGTGATTTTCGTCGACTTATCATTTGCATGTGCCATGGCCATCGAGGTTGAACACAATCATTGTATGACTGGCGAAGGTTTTTCCTAACGCCTTGGCACACGTGATATGTCTTAGGGCAGGCTCTTTCGCGACTTCCCTTCATGTCAAGGTAAAAGTAATTGACAGTAATATCGATCGCGATCCAGTCGAATGAACGTCATGAATATATTTGAATGAAAATTCCATAATTTACAAATATATGTGCCCAACTACAGTGTTATATTTTTACTGATGGGAAAAGCTAAGCATATCTGTTAAGAAATGAAACAGCGAACCAGAAGAAACCCTTTAGTATCTGGTCACCACTACATAGAACTAATGGTTGATAAATTACGATGTCATGATCATTACTGGGTAAGCCGGTTCTCTTCGTCGGCTTCCGCTCGGTTCACTTTGTCCTGATCCTTGAGGCGTTGTGTTACCTTCCAAACCTCACGATCCCAGTCAGTTCGGAGACATAGGACAGTTCCAAAGACAGAACAATAGACCAGGGATACAGTCAGCCCGATCCAGAGGCCGTGTATCCCCATGCCTTTACTGAATGCCAGCCACATCCCAAATGGAATACCTGTGAAGAGCGGGATAAGTATCCAAGAAAAGTAGAGAGTAGGGATGAGCTCTCACCAATGATATAGTAAGAGCTAAATGGAATATTAACGAGTTATGAGAAAAAGGATGACTGGTTTGATGAGCAACTTACCTTAGATTTAGAAGGGCACCAAGGACCTAGGAGGATGAGATCAAAATTGAGGTGCGGATATCAAACTACTTGGTGAACATACTTGTTTGCCTCTAGCCCTCAAGATTCCCGCTGTGACAGCAGCGTTACCATCAAACACCTGGAAAAGAGCAACAAGGGGAAGAATGGACGCTACGAGATTAACCACCTCTGTGTAGGCGTGAGTTTTAAGATCTACGAGAGGTGAAAGCTAAGACCCACCCGGGTCGCTGTTGAAAAGATAGGCCCAAGAATTCCTGAATACTAAGAACATGGTACTGAGGTGAAATCAGTAAATGGTAATTTCTTCATGACTAAAAAGAACAAAGTCAACCTAGAGGTGGCTGAGAGTACAAGGGCCATCAAAATAGATGTATTTGAAGCGATCCCCGCTCGTTGAGCCTTTCCTTCTCCCAAAAGATTTCCAATCCTAATTTATATATTAGAAAGATCACGTGGGTGGGCACCAGAAAAAGAGATATACCGAACAGAAGTGGCCACACCGAGGGCGAACGGAGCTTGAAACGTCGACGAAGCCGAGACGAGGAGTACGGATTGAGTTGCGAGAACCACTGGCCCAAGCCTAAACGACGAGATAAGCACCAATATTATTGTTCCGTTAAATATCTCACAGAGAGGCCGCGAGAGCAACGAGTTCCCAAGCCCACCATTCTGATGCCGTTTGACCTAGACATGACGCAATCATTAAAATATTCAACATTACTATATAAATAGATTTACCGACACCAGCGAGTCCGAGTTGTACCAAGACGCCAAGACTCGTAAACATGCGCCTAGACAATGGGTACCATGCCGTTGAGGGAACAAAAAACAGCCCATAGCATATTGACATCAGCGAAACAAGGTTGAATGATATGGCAGTAGCAATTGGTGCGCCAATGAAACCCAGGCGTACGGCCTTCGGCCCCCATACTGTAGAAGGTTTAGTGGATGTCTGTCTTTGACGTACAGAATAGAAGTAACCATACCCAGAGTGTAATTGAGAAGAACATTGATCGGGGCAATGATAAAAATAATGCGGGTAGGCACAGCAAACAAACCTTTTTTTAGAGTCAGTATTGTCGCTCCACCTAGTGACAAGGATAACAGACCTTGCGATTGGAAATAACGCCTTTTGCAAGATCATTAAAGGCACATAGCTAAAGGTCAGAAGGTTAACATACCGACTAATGCAATTGAAGGTATAAGCTTTATATCATAAAAGGTTCAGGAACGATCTAAACCAGGAATATTAAGACCATACCGGGCAAACCCATTGATACCCAACGAAGATATACTGCTGCTAGATGAGCGACCTCTGGGTCTTGTTTGAGAAAAAGAAGAATGTTTTCCGCGTTGAACCAAGTCAGGAACACAGGCTACACCAACGCCGAGGGTGAGTCAGATGATCTTCGGACATGAACTCTTCTTCCATGGCTCACCATCAGTACAACAGACATTACGACAGCTACGAAAAGAAAAAGGTATGATGAATAAACAGGGTCCCAAATAGAATAGACGTCGTGTACATACTCATGCGCTGTGCCCAAAGACCCACCAATTGAGGTTGCGACGATGTCCATGCTGGGGGCAGCATTGTGTCCAGGGCACTCGTGAAGCCTTGAATAATGCTAAACCCAGAAACGCTCGCAGTCATAGACCCAAGGCTGATTGCTGCGAGGGCAGTGGTCGACAAGTGGCCAATCGAAATGACTGAGGCCATGATAAGACTGTACTCCAAAATATGGGTCCTACAAGAACAAGTTCAATTAGTAGCCTTAATCAACATCGATCGATGCATGTAACGAACCCAAAGACTGGAGCAGCATATCTCGTAAGAATGCGCAATTCCTCCCAAAAAATTTTCATGGTGCCGCCATTATCTGGAGTTCTATCGAGTGGCTCATCAATGCGTGGGACTGGCGGGTTGAGTAAAGGTGTGTTCTCGGATGGTAATGGACCTGGCACTGGAATATGTTTAAAATGGTGAGATTGAGCAGGAATCATGGTTGTGTGTTGGGACCAGTGGGGTGCGGAGGGAAAACTAGTCCTACGAAGGAGGCTAGAAGACGTGGCGCGTCTTGACGTATCTTCGGTTTCTGTGTCATCTCCATCTGAATCTACTTCGCTCTGAGGTTCACCATCGGGATGATGACCCGCATATCGTGAAAGTATGGCATAGTCAGAGGGTAAGGACCCTGGTTGCTGATAATGAGCAAATGTAGAGGACATCGCTGGGTTCACAAGAGGTGGTGGTAAAACTCGGAGATCGTATTTCTCGCTTCGCTGGGCGTTAATGTAATTTGTTAGACAGGAGCCACAATGGAAGGATTCATTCAGTCTCCGTGGACTCCACCAAATTTTATTTTGAGCCGGGCGGAACTCAGTACCGAATTACGTACGACCGGGCTTGTGATCCGGATCGTGATCGGCTTCGATCCAGACTTTGACAAAATCCCTCAAATTTTCGAACCAGTTCACCGTTTCACTTGGTGCTGCCAAGGATAGGCTTGAAAACGCAATCTCTCGTGTTCTGGCCCTTCTGAAATTGAGGGTCAGTTATGTTTTCCCACAGAAAGTCTAAAACATTAAATAAGACTACAGATTATCACACCATGAGTGGAACCTTAGAGCCATAGAGTAGTCATTCGTTTGATTGCGATTCGATTACTCTAGAAGGGATGGGTTGGAAATGAGGGTGTCGCCGTGACAGAAGAAATGATGCCTCTGACTCAACCTAAGTAGCCGATTCCTTGAGAAATGACGGCGTAAGCACATAAGGACATCGGCGACATTTAATCTTGTTGTCGAAGATGAGCCTGGTAAGCATTTCGGACTACCATACTTGGAAGCGAAGAATCTCCAACCTTTGAAGGTATTGAGTGTGGCTGACGAAGAAGAATTAAGGAAATCGTATTTTGATAGTGTCTTCAATCAGTGACCTTTAGGGAGCCGATCAGTGTTAATAAACGTCAGCACAACAAACATTCCATATTTAAAACCAGTGGCAGGGACAAATATTGCTGAGAGTGTGTGCGGCATAACGAAAATACCATTAGTCAAACCCTGGGATTCCACTAAACGTCAAGTCGTCGGGTAATATCAAAATCGAAGTGCAATGAAACATACAAAAGGTAGTGTAACCTGGTACACCTACGGCAAATGATGGGATTCTGGAGGCCAACCGGTATGTTGTTCCGAGAACCTCGATAATACTGCGAACAGAAATTTATGCCTCGGACCGGAAGGTGTTACAAACAGGAAGATCGGGCCTTATAAGGTCAAGAATATGTCGAGATCGAACGTTATCTAGTACGAGTTGGCCTGACATGCTTGGATATACCCGGTTCCCGCGATGTCGTTGGATGTGGAAAACCCTGGCTGGAAGGCAGAAGGCAAGGCATTTACAAATGGCTAAGTAAGCATAAAGAGCGAACAAAGAACTACGACTTAGCCCCGTGATCATAACGGGCAATGCCGGTGCCATCTCCCGTATGGGGTAAAAATAATACCCCACACACCGCCCTCTACGGCCACTCGCTTCGAGAATATGCCTTGGAAGCCCGCGTTTCAAACGCCAACCGATAATCCACGGGTGTAGGCGGGTACAGGCTAAAGGTGACCAGGAAAGAAAACCTCGACTACCATTCATTCAATTGTACAAACTTGCAGGCACATGCCGCACATTGAGAAATGTAAACTGTTTGTCCTGGTCTCCTACAATAAAACAAGAACGAAATTCTACTCCGGATGTCCGGGATATCAATACAAGCAAAGGATTTCTCTGCCAATGTTTTCTTGAGAAGAGTTACGAGTACGGCACAGAACGAAATTTGCCCAATGATGTGTCAGGGTCATTCAGCTAGGTTAGTAATTAGTGTTGTGTGGAATCACAAAGAGAGTAAAAGTGTACTGCTAAGGTGATTGCCTCCAGCTCAATATGATTGGAGTGAGAATTTCGGATGGTCGTTGATACTGAATCGCGGTTGGGGCGGGCGGAGAAGGTTTGGGTCTGATTGAGGGTACGCTGTGAAGATGTCGCAGACTCATCTTCCCAAAGGACTGGAACGGTAACGACATCTCGCGGACCAATAAAAGCTCGAGCGTTCAAAGCAGTGAGCAATGTATTAGAGTACCTGTAGAATGGTTATGAATAAGATCCTTCAAATAAAAATATTATGATTAACAATTTAGCCAGTATTAAGAACCTATGTCCTTATTATAGTTCAATATAAGCCATATGTTGTGTAATTACTCACATGATAAAATGCATATTATTATGTGGGAACACGACGAACAGGACCACTTGTGCAAGCGCTGCTAGCCCGGTGGTCATCGCCGTCTCAATAGTAATCGTGATGAGTCTCTGTATCAGAGAGCTGGTTTCTGTAAAATATGACCGAGAACGGGCCTGAAATAACTTCAGGTACGCGGGTCATTCAGTGGTCAACATATTTAGACGAAAGGGTACATACGATCGCAGTCATACAGATTGTAATCGACGCGTCAACCAAGGCACTACCTCCCAGCCAAACCTTTTAACATCGATTAAGTTAGGCACAGGCAGTAGGCATCAATATCTTACAATCACCCAAGGCCTGAGTTGGCTGAGTCTTGCAAATCCCAACTGACGACCCTAAATCGCTATCAACCTTGGTGTCTCACCCATCAAAGTTGATAATAATCTACACACATAGATTCCACAGAAGGCCGCCATACCACATGTTACGAGGGATACCTATTACAAGGTCTAAAAATATATATATTCACGACTTGAAACTCACTCACAGTTACTAAGAAAACCGGGATAATCATGAGCCTTCGCAATTTATATATCCTCCAACAGTAAAAGAAATGTGCAGATGACGCAACTGTCGAAATGAGAGGCGAATAATTAAAAAGAGGCTGGTACATACCGAGACCTGAAAGTAGTCCTAGGCTAGCAAATGCCCAATCCAGCGGTATCAATACCGACGGATCCCCCCAACCAGAAGCCAGGATTTTCCAACCAGCAATGGTACCGAAGATCGTAATCAGAGTTTCAGTAAAGAAGATGACCCAAACTAAAAAGCAAAAAAACTTCAAAATCTGACGTCCTCATTCGGTGAGTCAAGGTTACCAAATGCCTTCATCCAAAATGGGTCTCTTGGGAACCGGTGGGTATAAATGACTGTGAGAATGGTAAGGTATTCCTCTATGTGCAAGTATGGCGGGCTCACAAATCTGGACGCTAAGAATCCCATACAGCCCATAGCCAAGCAAGCTACCCAGATACTTCAAATGTAAAGGTCAGGTAAATGTAAATAGACGGCACACGAAGGGCAAATACCAATGGTCCGGCTCTGCGTATCTTCCAAGATTAGTTTGCGCCTCGAATCGAGGTATGAGGCGACGCACAACACTGCAATATCGTCTGGTACACCATCAAGGCGGGTCATAGCAGGTGTTCCGGGGATCGACGTTTAACTGACCCATGTGCAGTAACCCTTTAAGAGTGACAAATGTCCGATGGTTTATCAAAAAAGCAGTTTCCCTTTTGGATTGGACTAGGGCCGGTGAAGCATGCTGTTGTGTGGTATTATTAGGACTGTCCGAAGAAAAAGAATCCAGAACTCCGTCTTCCAAGGACGCATAGTGTAGTTGATAAAAGGGAATGTATTCGTTCTTTAGATTCTCAAGCATACCTTGTCCATGGAATATGCACCTTTTATTAAACTCTCTTTATAATTGGGAAGTGGGCCAAAATTGTGAGCGCCGGTATAAAATTTAAAATGACGTTGTGCATGGCTAAGCCTAAAACGAACTTGAACGTGACGACCCGGAGTATAGATTTACGCAACCAACCCGATATCAAGACCAATTCTCGAAGCCAGTCGAATATTCGGAGTAGAACAGGAATGTAAGAACGGTTTGATAGAGTCTAACAGCCAATCAAGGTATGTGTTTGTCCGAGTCATGGAGCTATGGGGTCCAAAAAATGTTGCCTTCGCCCGGAAAGCCTTTCACATAAATGTACGAGTATTCGCCACTATTTTTTACGGGCGATTGCTGTGAAAATACTTGGAGAGAAACATGATAGGTTGGCTGGCTTGCTGTCAGTGGGCAGGGGTGTCAGTCTTCAAATAGAGAAAGTTAATCACGTGGCGTCGCGTTTTCTCCCGGTTTGCTACAGTCAGTTCAGACAGGTTTTGTTACATTACACCACACTTATTTAAGGTTGGCTAAAGCATTTCTCTTTTACAATACGTATCGTCACCGGTAACAGGTAGAAGGTGGCCTCGTACAGGTGGGATCCATCGTTGGTTGGGTTTTACGTCGCTAAAATAAAATAATCAGACTTGAACATGGAGGACTCTAGAACTGGGTTGAAGCCTCCATTGCACAATTCATCATCACCTCGGGATAAGGAACCGGACGACATGGAAAAACTGCTCAAATGGCAGGAAGATCGATTAGCGAGGAAACTCAGGGGGGAATATGAATCGGCCGTGCTTCACCTTTCCGAAGTGGTGAGTAGTAATTTTCGCAGATTGAAATTCGTTTGACAAAAGATGTATTTCTAGATTACTAGTAACATGTCCTCGCAAATGAACATAGCGGCTGTACGCGTCGAGGGAGCGAAAATCACTCGTAGCTCATTCTTGGGTTTTTTAATCAACCCTCACCTGGCCGCATCAACATCCAACGGCACCCCAAGCACTTTAGAATCAGTCCTTCACACAACTAGAAAAATAGCGCACGCCCTTAAGAAGACGGATATGTTTCACTCCGTTGAAGCAAAATTAGAACGAGCCCGAGACGAGCTCGCTAATGAAGGAGACGTTGATATCGTCTTCAAAACACGTGAAAAGGGGAGGTTCTACCTAAACACATCCACAGAACTGGGGAACAACGAAGGAAATGCCGTATGTTCAACGCCCTCCTGGTGTCCGTGTCCTGACTCATCAATTTGTTATAGGCTGCAACTGGTCGCATTCGAAACGTGTTTGGCGGCGCTGAAGTATTTGAGGCTAACGTGTCGTTTGGTACAAAGACAAGAAGATCGTTTAGGGCTTCCTTAACGGCTCCTGTGACGCCAGACCTTGCGACTCATGCAGAATTAACCGCATATGGACTTGAAAGAGATAACTCGAGCTTCGCAAGTTCAACCGAAGGCTTACGAGGCGTTAAGGCAGTTGTCAGGGTGAGCTAGGTTAGAATACTATCCGCGCGTACCATGCCTATGTTCATCCATGGCTCTAGAGCGGAACGCCAGATAGAGGCGCTCATGAAGTCATATACGAGGCCGTCCTGAGACATATCGGTGCTCTAACTCCAACTGCATCTATCAGGTGAGGGCCTCAAAGACCCAAATTCTACGCGTTACTGAAGTAATATAGTATGAGGGAGTCGGCAGGCCAGACTATAAAATCTTCTGTATCTCACAGTTATATCGTTGATACTCGAGACGACCGAATAACAGCGGCTAGTGGTCACTATGCAAAAATCTTCAATGAGTATGCGGGCTTGGGTGGAGATGCATCTTTCTTCAAAACGGAGATTGAAGGTCAGGTATCGAGGCCAGTGTATGACGGAATTGTGCGTTTTATAACTTCCACAATATCCTTTATTGCTAAATTTAACGCTATCTAGTCTCTATCTTTTGCTGCCCGCACGGGTTTATTATGGGGTATCTCTCGACCGACTCTGTTTTCGGACCGATTCCAACTAGGGGGACCTACATCTATACGTGCTTTTAAAGCAAATAGCATGGGCCCGCGGGATGGTTGTACGTCAAGATTGCATGTTTTCATGAACAAACTAACTGGCTCGGTTCTTTAGCTGACTCGCTTGGTGGTGATCTTCACTGGTCAGCCGGTGTAAGTGTCATCTCTAATATCCCTCGCAAGCCACATTGGCCTGTCAAAACGCATCTCTGGGTAAATGCAGGAAGACTCGATGTCATTGATCAGCGTAAGTGGCTTCTAGTGTGATAATCTCCACAACCTCATGTTTTACTTCATAGGCCAAACATTAGCGGACAATATTCGGAATACCTTGACTCGCCCCTCTATCTCCGCTGGCGTGGGCGTCATTTACCGGTTCGATCCTGTGCGAGTGGAGGTCAATTTTGGCGTTCCATTGGTGGCCAGTAAAAGTGATGGGACAAGAAGAGGTCTACAAGTCGGGATGGGTTTAGAGTTCTTGTAGCCGCGGTATGATGGAGTACAATTAATGTGAGGGAGCCAACTTGAAAACTATATACCGTTATAACCGAGCATCGCAACTTTCTCACCACTACATGGACCCGCTTTGCAAAGACCTGTCTGAATACGACAATGGTGAGTAGGACTTGGGAAGCTCTATCTAACGGCCCGGATTCTTCTGGGTTCAGAAATCGAAGTAAGTTGCTTTTAAAGCTCTATAAATATCGATGGAACGCGGCCTGCTGATCTTGGCAGTTCCACGGTCCAGTCTTATGACTCTACGGCACTGTAGTGTCAACTGGGTTTTTGCTTCTCCTCTAAACAATGTCATCATAGAACGACCCCCACCCAGAGAGAACTCCATTATCAGGTGGGGTCAATGCATTTCAGACCTCCTAATTTCCGAGCACCTTCTCTTTGGGTCAGCTGTACTTTTCTTTGTTCGGGCCGTAGCGTTTTGACCCAGAGGACATTTGGGGTCTTTGGGAAAAATCCACTTTGTGTGGCCTGTGTGTGCTCTATGTAGGGCCTATTTTTCCCTGTATCGTGGCCTCAAGCGGTCCGATGCTTTTCTTTAAAACCACAGTCTCTCAAGTGATATTGACTCCACCGCCATCGATTATGATGCTCAGTCCTTTTTACCTTGCGTTGGGCCTTCTGGCGTTTTCTGGCGCTACACACGCCGTCACAGTAACCGTTAGTGCGACTGCTAGTCATCCAGTACCGACGACATTATGTGAGTGGATCCGCGGCGAGTCCCACCTTCAGCACTGATTCTGCGTAGGGGGCCAGATGTTTGAGGTAGGCCTTCTCAATACCTCATTACCCTTTACATTATATGCTTATGATTATCGCTTATCATCAAGGATATTAGTGTGTGTTGATTTTACATGACTCTCTATAAAACGACATTTTCAGACTTCATTTTAGCACGTAAGCCTCGATGAGCACACGATAATCCGTATTCTAAACTTCTTCAGAGTGGGGACGGAGGGCTATATGCTGAGCGTAATTACCTTATACTTACTCTCATCGGGGAGTAATCGATGTTAAACGTGTCCCTTCTAGTTCTTCAAAACCGTGCTTTCCAGCAAGTTACACCAGGTATTCTTTATTTTCTTTAGATCATGGCACCCCACTCAAGTTTCCCAAAACTTCGCCCATTCCACAGGTACTAGCGCAGCACTCAACGCTTGGCAAGCTGTCAATGGAGCAACTATAAGTGTCATTAAGGAAACCGTACCCGTGTCCTCTGCCTTACCCAACGCACTTCATGTTACTATCCCTTCTGGAAGATCCGGCGCTATTGGGTTTGCCAATACAGGCTTTTTTGGCAAGTCGTTTTCATTATTCATCTCATGGAAAAACCTTGCTAAGCCAAACCAGGTATCAAGGTTACAGCTGGTTCAACCTATACCGCATCCTTTTTTTATAGGTTTCCAACCGCGACCAGATTCCGTGGAAATGCTATAATCAGCCTTCAAACTACGAGCGGCCAAGTTCTGGGATCGACCACTACTGCTCTGTCAGGTGCTCAGACCACATGGAAAAAGGTTACAGTCCAATTTTCTCCAACAAAAACCCCCAGTTCCACGGCGAATCGCTTCGTGATCACTGTCGACGGTTCTGCAGCTTCTGGGCAGTCGATTAACTTTGCTATGCTTTCCCTCTTCCCACCAACTTTCAAAAACAGGGCCAATGGGATGCGAGTTGATATAGCCACAGTGGGTCTCTTGGTGCACTGGATTTTCCTGTTACGTTAACCATTCCGCAGACTCTTGCTGAGATGGGTCCCTCTTTCTTCCGACTTCCAGGTGGAAATAATCTCGAAGGTCAAACTGTACCTACAAGGTGGCAATGGAACACAACTGTAAGACCCACCCCCTTCGGTTCTTCTGCCCTTCTGAACCAACTTTATAAGCTTGGTGATCTGGTCAATAGACCCGGTAAATAATTAACAATAAAAGCTCAATCTCCATCACTTAATAGAAAGAACAGGACGTCAAGGAGACTGGGGTTACGTTAATACTGAGTATGCAAACATAGTACTATATGGAACCTCTTCTAACCAGAGATCTAGTGGGTTAGGGCTTATGGAATACCTCAACTGGTGCGAAGACGTGGGTATGCAGCCTATCATGGCAGTTTGGGCAGGTGCGAACAACATAATAAGCTGCCCCTTCGACCACTCTAGCTTATAGTGATTGCTTTCAGGTTTCGCTCTTGGTGGTACAAGCGTTGCCGAGACGGATCTTGGTCCATTCATTCAACAAGCCGCAGACCAGGTATATCATTTTTATACCCTATATTAACCCACTAATTCATATCATACCCTGCAGATAAATTTCGTCATCGGCGATCCTTCAAAAAGCACAGCAGGTTCGATTTATATTTCATGCTATCCTTTTCATAATTATCATACTATATCTGAAGCTGCAATGAGGGCATCCCTTGGCCGAGTAGCACCGTTCAACCTCACTTACGTTGAAGTTGGAAATGAGGTATGGACTAAAAAAAGTTTTAAGGCGAGATTCCCTGCACTCACTAATAGTACACAGGACTTCTTTGCCTCTTCAACGTAAGTGAAGCCCTTACATACTAGGGGGCCACATGACATAGTGTTTAAATTCTCCTAGATACGTATACAGATGGAAGGACTTTGTGAACTCTCTCAAAGGGCAATTCCCCCAACTTCGTGGGCTCATAATTTAATGGCTCCGCTATGTTGATTCATTCTGATCAATATAGACTTCATCGCAACTTCGAATGTCAATGACCCCGTATTGTCCCCCAAACCGACGGAATACGACGTTCACGTTTATCAGACACCAAGTAAATCGACTTGACCCGCATGAAGTTTTGTCTATTCACTTTTTATTAGCCTGGTTTGCACAAAATTCGTTCTTCTATGACGATTTCCAGGTTCGACTTCATTTCTCTTTACATTTTTGGGTTGCTGATCATTGATCATGCAGCGCGACGGAACCAAGTACTTCGAAGTGAGTCAAACTGTCTTTTCTGCCTATCGGAACTTATCATCACTCAATCCAGGGCGAATATGCAGCAATTTCTACGAACCCTAACGATATCTTCGGATCGCCAGCAGACGGCCGCCTTGTCTTCCCAACCATGCAGAGTGAGGCACGAGTCTTTCACGCTACTTCGATGTTCGCTCATACATACACATCGAAACAGGCGCAACAGGAGAAGCTGCTTTCATGACCGGTCTTGAAAGAAATAGCGACATTGTGTAAATCAATCGGTTACATCATGAAAGGAAGTTGTTAACGATTTCTTTAGTTTCGCGGCTTCGTACGCCCCACTCCTTGGAGTACGTCATGCTTTTCATTTTTCTTAGCAGGTTTGCTGATCAACACGATAGCATGTGTCTGGTACCCAATGGGTAAGAAAGTTGTTTGCTGTCCCGCCTTGACACCCTAATGCGATTATTAGACCCCCAACCTCGTCGCTTTCGAGTAAGTTGGCAGCAGACTGTAGTGTCTCGAATCTGGTCTTACCTAAACATCTACGATAGCACAGGAACAGTTTACGAGTCTACAAGCTTTCACGTTCAAAAGGCAGGTCATCACGGCACTTCGAATAGCCGAAGCTGACTTCTATTTCAGTTGTTCAGTTTGAATCGTGGTGATGAATATATTCCGAGCACCCTTCCGGACCGAACAGGAACACTGTTCTGGAGTGTTGTGCGCAAATCGACGGACCAAATTATCATCAAGGTATTTTGTCCCATCCAGTTAGAATAACGAGGGTATGAAGTTGTTAACGATTATACACAGGTGTCCAACACAATCGGTACAGCTGCTTCATTGACATTTGTACTTCCCTTCGGCACTGTTTCGACATCGGGTACTGTGCAAGTCCTGACAGGAGCTATGACTGCTAGTAATTCCCCTACCACCCCGAACGCTGTTGCACCCGCCACCGAAAGTATCACAACGGGTAAAACATTCAACTACAATGCTCCTGGATTCAGTGTTAGTGTCATAACCTTTACAGCCCATTGATTTGTTGCCCTCGACCTGGGATCAAGTTTGAGATATATTTATGCGTTTAACCTCTTCTTTATCAATTCGATGATGTTTTCGAAACATGATTCCACGGACTGCAAATAGGCTTCTGTATTCTGGTCTTGCATATTCCCAGCAGGTACGTCAAGCTGGCGAGACTCAGTCTCGTAATATATATAACTACGTAAGTACGCACCGTGAAAGACGGCTCGTAAAGGGGGAATCCTGAGTGATCAGGTATCTCTGCCTCCAAATTGAGGGGATTATTTAACTGCGAAAGTGGAGAAAGTGAGATGCAAACACTTAAAGGGTCTACGGCCTTACTGCAATCGACGTTAGGTAGGTCCACGCGCGTGCGACATTGGGGGAATTGTAGCCTCCTAAAAATAACATTCTCAGCGATATAGCATGGCCAAAACTTGACAAGATGAGAGTACTGGCCTCCTCCTAGTAAAAGCTTTTTGCCTTGCCATTGATTCAAGACTCGATTGATACACCAACCCAAAGAATGTAGCGACCAATTGAATATGGCGCAAGGATCGCCAGCCAAGGAGTCCACACCGCATTGTATAATAATGTAATCCGGCTCGAAGGCATCCTTTACGTTTTCAACGATGGACCAAATTCTTGAGAAAGTGCCGTCTGAGGCACCCTGCATCAGTGGTAAGGCTAAAGTGAACGGATCAAACGAAGTGTTTGATATGTCAGGAAGTTGAGAAAAAGGGGAGATAGGAAAAAAACCCGGGGCTGTGTGGTGAATACTCATTGTCTTGGAGTATTAAATGAACTGAATTAGTTGTGTTTCCCAGGTTAAATAAATATTCTGCTGCTCACGAGGATTTGAGGCGTGCCGGACTGGTTTTGAAAGGAGAATGCTTCGGAGACGGCATCAGAGAAATGTAAATCCAGGTCAAGATACATGATTTTTGGTTTTCGCTGCACAGTAGTGATGTCGCCCAAGGACGACAAGATGGGCGGGGATCGCTTGAGGGCCATAATGGCCAAAATACAGTCAGCAACGTAGCAAAATCCAGCAGCATGTGATTTCTGTGCATGATGCCTAGTTATGAACCATTCGGGAGTCAGCAGATGTCACTGCAATAAGGCGTAATGCACGACCTGCCGCCATCCCAGGAGATCGCAACGTCAGAAATGTTCTTCACTAGAACGTTTGCCGCTGTTAGGGTTGCCCCTGCTACAAGTGGGACATAATCGTGTAATTGTGGAAAAGGGGGACAGTCCTGGGCATGCCGGGAGTTTGAAAAAAAAAAAACACCAAGGTAGAGATACAGTTCCTCACATCCTCCAGCCCAAATCCGCCATCTCCCCCCAAGTTGGACGAGTTGACCGGATCGAGCACAAAGTCGAGATAATCACGGTCATGGTAGAGTGCAAGTTCTTTGTATGTCGCCCTGGTTGGATTAATGATTTGTATACGTTTTGTGCTTGAAAACTCCGTTGACATGAGCCCCATAGAACTAACCAATGAATGGACCATCATTGATCTCCTTTTGTTCGATGGCAGGAGGGAAGAAACCTAAAAGATAATTTTGGGATTATAATCAAACAGACTGTATATAAGAGGCTCCACCGTTGTACCTTTGCAAGTTCTTGAGAAGCAATGTAAGCCACAATGGGTTTTGTTCCAGAACTAGTCGTTGGTGGTATGTCCATTTCAAAAACGGATTTTTAGAGGATGATTCCTTCAATAATATCGGATGTCCCAAATTATTGCGCTGGACCCTAGCGGTGACTCGGACCGAGCTAAAAGTTTCGACTTTCGGCACTTCCCGCCGGCAAATGGCGACCACTCGATGCAAAATGAATTGTTCAGACTCGAACTTTTCTTTAGTTTCTGCTGCCCTTATAGATTTCTTGCTTCCTGAGGCCTGCTACTTTTCATTTAACCCATACGTCTCTATTTAGGGTTAAAAGGCGGAAATGCGAAGCTCGCCCGCTCCTAGTTATTCATCCATCAAACACTTGAACTGGCCAATAATCAGTCAGCCGTGATCACTGCGATTTTGGACACAGTCTACTTACGGTACTCCCGATGTGTCACCTGTTGTGGGCTATCCACTATGAAACTGGAAAAAACTCAAGTTCAAACAGAATACTCAAGGAAAGCAAAAGAGTGGATGGCGGGCCGCTAATACCATATTGTAACTATCAACACGAACCTATATTTTCTCGAATATCACCATTTACCTAACCCAGTGCACACTATGCTCCCGGGAGACACAATAGGTCTTATTTTTTTGTTACCAGACTCCCCATACCCGCATCCCAATCCAAGATTGGAAGTTATGGGCTATCTACCTCTCTCCAACCAGGCCCACGCCCCGAGTCGAAATCAAATTTCTAGCTCTCTAGTGATCCCCTTCCCTGGAATTTGGACTTAAATCCCGTCATGCTCTGGTGCCGATATTAAACTCCAAGGTTCCAAGTGTCACTCATCACTTACCCATAACAGACTCCAAGTAACTTGTTTTACCTCTTAAACACCTTCGATACATCACGTATCTCATCGGCCCTTTACTATTTCTCACTAGCATTTGACACCTGTGACAAGGTGGGGGACGCCTCTGAAGGCTTGGTCCATGACACAATTCACGACCATGTCGCTGTATCGCCTTGCTTCTGAGTAGATACTACCTGAATGTTTGTTTGGGCTGTTGTCAGGGTTTACTGTATTTTACTACTGTTGATATCCATCAAGTTGAACGCCGTATCTACAGAATACAGATGCGAACATCCGCCTGTATATCACGCTCGACAGAGATACAGAGAATGTATGTATTTCAGGTATGTGCCCCATTCACTATAGGTCACAGGTCAGGATTTGCCTGTTCTACTATAGATCACACTTCTAGTTTGTGCCTAAACAGATGTTAACTTGGTTGAATTATTAAACTACTATTTTACATCCGATTAAATCACAAGTTACTACGATGTTTTACTTATAAAGGTTCTGAAGTCTAAAATAATGCGAGTAATGTATGTAATTAATCGTCACCTAGAGTTTTGGAGGAATCAAAGCGTACGCAATGTAAATACCCACTGGCAAGTAGTATGTATATCGATTACACGGTGGTGTCACCACGCGGTTTGAGTTCTTTGTAATTATCTTCCGCAATATCGAGAGAGGCGGTATTAATACTAGTAACTGAACGGGCATGTGGGTGACTTCCCCCGAGTCCGTGATCCAAAGTTACGGTGGGGGTAGTATTCTTGACAAACTTGAAGTTTACACTAGCGGAAACTACCGGGGGAGCCGTACTTTGCTTCCTTTCCTCGAACAGCTTTATGTTTCGATAGACTCGGCATGCCATGGAGGCACCAAGGGCCAAAGACAATGGTGTGAACATTACACGGTAAGCCGACGCCTCTCGAATATAAAGGACAATGATGTTGCCAAGGTTAATGGAGACCATGATCCTGTGCAACGGATCAGTTTCTTTATACCTTTTCTAAGTATGAGAGTCTTAACAGATAATACTGCTGACCACCTTGCAGAACCGCTCGAGAAAAACGGGAAAGTGTCCTTCCAGAAAAGAATCTGTTCCAGGAAAGCCCAAAAATATTGTGGCCACTGTTGGTTGGCATCGCAATTTTATACGAAACTGCGAAGAAGATGATAGTATCGAATAATAAGGCCATGATTTTGCTGCCAATAATGAAGTCCTTTTTGTCGTTGGTGATGCAGTAGTTGGTGTGGCTAAGGTGGCTACCATGGAGTCCGAATGGTAGTACTACCAAGGTGCCAACGTAGACGAGCCAAAGGCAGAAGAAGGCCCATCGAATTATCCTATTGTCGAGGTAGACAGCTTGAGCCCGGCGAAGAAAAAGGATAGCAGTGCAAGCTGCCCCAAGGCCACTAATCACCGCCATACCTAAATTCATAGCTTGACAATTTGCGATTGGATGAGCTGTAAGTACGAGCCAATGTCTCCAACCTTGATATACTATAGCTTTTCATACTTACTGTACGAAAGTACACTGAGGATAAGAAAGGCAATTATAAAAACCCTATACATGTTAGTGTCTTGATGTGCACATCGTCTGAGTTCAAGAAGCAGATCCACCTTGAGAAAATGAAGCACAAGCTCACTAGCCCGACATCTTTCCGTAAAATCCTGATATCCTCCGGAATATAAATAAGCACATCCCATATCGTGGCCTAAATACACTCAAATTATGAGCACAGTGACATGATATGAGGCTTTACCGACCCCAAGCACACTCAAATAAATGTTCCTGTCAAACTCGAATCTTGCACCTTTAGAGGGTGATAAATGGTTGAGGTAGGTGTCGGGATTGCGGAAGCTAGACTGGCTAGCTCCAGATAAAGTAGGTGACATTGCTAGGTGTGATGGGGGTGAATGAAATAGTTCATAATCAAGCTTTTAAATGACTCCTCCTTATGGTGCGGTATTATTTTTACAATTGTTTTCATGAAAATTTAAACGATGTTAAATTTGTGTTGAACAGGGTGAATGATCATCAGCCTTAAATAGCTGTAACAAGTATTTTCGAGACCGCATAACAGCCACATTCACTTACTATAATCAGAATACCAATCTTGAGAGTTCGGAATATGGAAGTCAACATCAACAGCCAGTGGATAGTTTGAATGATGAGGTGATTCCGAAAAACGACAGGCCCCACATCCATCACTAGATCAATACGGCTGCTTCGGCAACTCTATTGGGGATACTCGGGGTGAACCTGATGTGATATATATCCGGGAAGAAATTTGGATGTATTTGCTGTGGCTACATAGCATGCTGAGCATGGCCCTGATTACGTCGGCAAGTTTAAATTTGACTGGAATTTGATGCAGAGTCTTCTTTTCGGCAAACTCGGCCAAGAGGGCATTTATAGTACTTTATTCAACCTCATTTAAAGTTCCATAAAACAGAATACTTAGGTTCCAATGTCTCTGAGGGTTAAAACATAGACTATGAGAAATTGGGATGAACGGATGGTGCGTCTCCATTTACAAACGACAAAGTTACATATTTATGGAATATTATAAGCATAGGTAATTGCAGCGCATCGTTAAGGGAACTATAGTCAAGTTCCCATAGAATGTAGCGTAGCCACGAATAGATTAGATTAATTTTTTAGCGATGGAAGCAAAATGGACAGTGTATACTTTCTGCAAAAGAAACTGGGTTGGCCCGTACTAGCAAGGCTAAATTAGAAGGCCTAAACTTGTAAAACGTACAGAAAATTCGGTTGATAATATTGTGAAACGTAGAATGCAGGAGTTCGATGTTAACCTGGGTCAGTGACCATACTTACTTACAGAAAGGTCCTAAAACAGACTCGTTTCAATGTATATATCAGATATAATTTTAGGACATCACTGACGTGGGTAACGACACGAAACATTCACAATTGACGCACTGAATTTTAGCCCTCCAAGTCTAGTTGCGCTCTTGATGTTCGATGCATGTAAAAGTGGTTAGGAAAAGTAGCTTTGGTCCAAACTCCCTCCGTTACCTCCATTCAGGAGGTACGGGGCCCCTTGGAAACACCTAGCGGCGAAAATATGCCGTACATGTATGTATAGTTCGAAGGGAGACCCCTATGCAACGAGCGGGAGTTACGGTGTTCATCAAAGTTCCTTAAACAAACGCCTACGATGGGCGGTGATCAGCTATAATATGCAGCGACTAATTAGCGTTTGCTGTACGTACATATCGAAGCCAAGGTAACAGTGTTCACAAGGTGCATTACTTCGGTTGGTGTCTTGGATGTTTTACTTGACTGCACGAATAATTAAAATAATTAGTCAAGGCTCAAAGTAGGTTTATCCCCTGTAATCTCGATATAAAATTGACGATTCTTTCAGAGCTGCGCAAGAGTTGAATATAGAGGAATAATGGACGCTACCAAATCCGTGAAGACCTATCGAATCGCAGCCATTTCCTTTCGTAGGTCCCTATAGATTAGTGGTTAGATCACAACGTTGTGGCGAATCAGGCCCGTTGAGACGGAAGTTCGAATCCTCCTAGGGACAATTTATTTTACATTTCTCTTCAGTGTGTATACATCGGAGGGAAGTCAAAGGGTAAAGAGGCGTACATGGAGAAATTCCTAAATATCGAAGTTACAGGGTTTAAATCGGGTACAAAAAAGTCAGTAGATATGAAGTTGAGAGTGTTTCTGTGACTGGTCGGATTTTCAGAACAAGCATTGTCCGTGTTCAAAAAAATGAACAGATAAAAAAATACGCGCACGCTACTCAAGCTCCCTGGATGGATTGTATATATTCCTTGATCTTCATCTCGTACGAATCAAAGATTGTCAGGGCGTCCACGACCCTCCTTGATGCCTCGAGGTCCTTCATGAAAGCTTCTTTGAGAAGCACAGCATCCTTTGCAAGGTAGTCGATACCTAGTGAAGTGCACAATATGATTCCAGCCTGATGCGTATAACAGAAATATAGTGGATACTTACCTGCCTCTGGGAGGACGGGTCCAGTGTTGCCTATTGGGAGCAAATCAGACGCGGGTAAGACCCCAAGCTGATCGAGGATGGGTGCCGATATAGTTATGTGATTTGGGCGAAATGAGACGAGAGCGAGGACCTATGATATCGCGTGATTTAGTCAATGCTTCTCAAAGATAAAAATAAGTGACCTCTGCAACGGAGACAATGCTAGAGTATCATAGTGCTTGGTTTAGTACTGTACATATATAAAAAATACTAAGAGTCCTGACCTGGCAGCCATAACGAGGGTTTCGGAACCTTTTAGAGCTTGTATTATAGCCTGGATGGTCGGCGACGCGGGATGTTCTGTAGCAGTATCTTTGTATTCTTTCCACAGTGAAGGCTCAGAGTGGACTCGGAGCTCTTTGTATGCAAACAGGTGTAATTCATGTGAGGGCGTAATCGAGCAGTGAACAAAATTTATTCACCATTGAAAAATGCGATAACATACGAACACCCTGCCTGCGCAGCAGCCTGTGCCTGAGCGACAGAAAATACACAAGTTGCCGAGGTGTTGATGTTGTCTTTTCTGAGTAGTTGACATGCCACCAATGACTCAGGAGTGGCGGGCACTTTGATACAGAGCCGCGTCCTTAATGTGAGTAATGTGAGTATGGTTAGTAAGAATCAGTTAAAACTGTACTTTGGTATCCCATGTGCCTCAAAGAGGGAAACAAGCTTATTTGCATATTCAATGGTCTTCCGGACGTTGTATGCAACGGACGGGGAAATCTGAGTAAGGACTTTTCCTTGCAGGTGAGGATACACCCGCTTTGCAAGCAAAACGGTCTAAATGCAGGCGAAATTAGCTGGTGGGCTACCTGAAATCGCGGGACGGGTGTATACCACGACGTCGACAATGTCCTGGAGAGTTGTTGTTGGATCACGCCTATCATTGGGCTGGTTATTTACATAGGCGATGGCGTCTTTTATGAGTGTGACGTTCTCGGCTCTGGTCAACTCGCCGAACATGATGGCCTGGTTGGAAGTCATATTACAGAAAGTCTGATTCTGGGATGTGTGGCGTCTTGCAACATCCGGGTCCATGGAATCGACGTCGACAGATATAACTGAGTGAATTTGAGAAAGTAAAGTGTTAGACATGGCTGTAGAGAGGATTGGACGGTTGGATTCAATCGAACCATGGGTACTGTGGAGTATAAGAATGGTGCTTGAGCCGGCTTCCACGGTAATCTCACAGCACTTTCGACCATTATGTCAATAGTTGTATTCTGATTTCACATAGTACTACATAACAGGGTTGTTGTGCTCACTCCTACGAAAGTCACGTGTCTAACCTTCAATCGCGTTCAGTGCTGTCACCATCAGACTCATTATATTCAAATTGTCGTTAAACGTTAAACGTTCAACAGTGATACTTCGGCTCCCCTTTTCTCGATATACTATAGCAATTTAAACCCAAACCAGCTGGTAGGGCCGTTGTTGATTGCACAATGTCGCTCATCAGCGACACCGAGTCCGTATTTTAACCTTCACGTATATCTGACATCTTGGCTAACGTGCTTTTCCTTCAAGCTTCCTCATTCATAGTCTGCGACTCTCATACCTTCGTGATGCTGAAGACCCTTATGGCGCCCGTATAATTACTCTGGACCCATCGTACAGGTCCAATCCATACATCATTGCAGCGTCATTGGCAGACCCAGAGCGATGGCCCGAACTCGCCATGCCATCGAGTCCACAGTTGAGCGAAGATGACGGGGAACGTCCTTCTGGATTTCCGGGAGCCCGCCTCAAACACACACAGACCATCATGGGGGGAAGAACTGGTGGACTGGGAATGAGGGTGCACGCGAAACGGGCGTCTACCTCAAAGCGCTTGTCTGGAACACCACGTCAAGTTGACGTGAAGAATTTCGTGTCTGATAATGCTCCTGTACAGGAATCATTGAGTACTTCTGTTCCAGTCCAAACGTCGGTTGCGAAATCTCCACTGAAGACCGCAGAGCCAAGTACTTCGCAGCCTCAAGTACAGATTCAGGAGCCGACAATGATCGAAGAAGCCCCGGTGGCTAAGGTGGTACAATTTATACCCAAGTTCAAAGGAGCTGCGGAAATGGAGGCAAGGCGTCGCGTTCGTATGGCAGCACGTCGTGGACCTGGAGGAGCGTCTCAGCCTCCACCGCCACCTAATTTGGACTTTTCTTCTTCAGATGAAGAAGGTGGTAATCCTATGGCGGATGATTCGTCATCTTCGGGAGATTTTGATGATGATGTCCCTGGTGAAGTAGATAGCATGGATGAAGGAGATGAGTTTGATCCGTAAGTCGAGCTCGAATTAGCTTACTTTGACTATCTTCGCTAACCTAAGTCAAGAGAATTTCCAGCGTCAAGAGCTGGCATGAACTATGACAGTGCAATCGAGGTCTCATCAGTTTTCTCAGCTGGAACGACCTCCTCTGGCCCTATATCGGCATCCTCTCCGACCAGTGGTCCCTCGCGCGCCCGTTTAAGCCCTGTTTCCGAAAGTGAACGGTTATCAGATGGCCGACGCCGTCGCCAGACACAGGATTCCCTTGCTGGGATGTCCTTTGAGATGGTCACTCCTGCTCCCAGTGCAAGGCAAGAGACCAGAAAAATGGAGCGGTCACGAAGCCGGACACGAAATCCAAGTCACAGTTTTTCATCAACTTCGTCTGCTCCCACACTAGACATTTCTTTCGCGCGAAAGAAAGTACCGCCTATCAAACCACTCAAATCATCATTATCTGCTATGCTTGCGTCGTCCGACGCCTCATCAAACCCATTCGCTGAGCTGTATGCCTCTATCTCTGGGCGGGGAGAATCCGCATCCACGAATGTGCAAGTATACTTCCCACAGGCGAGGCAGCCTGTAGGCAAGGCAATGGACTTGAATGTGAGGAAAGATGCCACAGTTGAAGAGGTTATTGGATTTTCCCTATGGATGTATTGGAAAGAAGGCTGGCTCCCGAAGTTGGATGAGGGCTTAAGTGGAGAGGACGATCCCAGATGGGAAACGAAGGTGTCTGCCGTAGGATGGATTCTAAGAATTGCAGAAGATGACGGAGAGGTCGATGATGATTTCCCTCGTGTGTTGTTCAGGTTTTCTGGTGTAGCCCCCATCTAACTGATCTTAATCGCCCAGCTCCTGATAGGCTAGGTAGAATTTCCAAATTTAATGCCGATGCCTATGCCATCCTGGAAGCTACACCTGCTCAAAGTATGTTTTTGTTAATGTTTATGCAACCTGCTCACTCATGCTTGTAGTACAACAAAATCAGCTTATCGAGTCGAAGATCCAGCGTCTTCCAGTAAGGACTACCAGGAAAGCAGAACGTCTCGCATTCCCAGGTCCCAGCCTACCAACTACGGGTCCCAGCAGCGCGGCGTTTGGGTCGGCTTTAGGGTCTGTTCCTCTATCGACGTCCTTGGGGCCATCCTCGAGTCATGGACCCCAAATATTCCTCCGTATACGTGTCGAGGATACTGCAGATGCTGTTCATATTTCGACTACAATACCTGTGTTTGTTTTCCTTTCTCATCTTTCTGTTTAAGATCAATTCAACAGATACATCAACAGGTCCGCCGGAATGTACATGCAAGAAGCCTTAGAGCTCGTGTGTCGCAAGCGAAAACTCAACGATCCAAAAGATTATGCTCTTCTGCTTGCAGATATGAGTATTCTGATCCCGTTAGACCGGACGGTTGCTAGTCTGCAAGGAAAACGAGAGCTTATCCTGATCAAACGGAGTATGCTTGGTGGGGATGTTCTAAAAGGAACTGGAAAGACCACAGATCCAAACGGTAACGGATGTTCTTACACTCTGTTTGGCCTCTTATCTGACAATGTGTGTGTAGCTTCAATCTTCAAACGGATGTCGGATACGCCAGAAATACAATTTTCGTCTATGGCGGATTACACTGCTGGATATAAGGTCCACTACTTCCATCTTTTATGGGGCGCTCATACTAATGTCATTTCTCAGAAATACACAATTTACCGGAAGGCACCGATGTTACTCGCCCGGCAGGAGCGTACACTCGCTATTGATGGAGTTTATATTCATGTCAGTTCGGGTGTATCTGATATTGGTACCAATTTGACGCATGTTCTGCAGATAATGCCGTCTACCAACAAAGCCATGAAAGCGGTATTCGATAGTGGAAAAACATCTTCCTACCACATCAAGAGTATCGCCGACGTTCAACAAACCGGTAAAACTTCCATTTTCAAACTCTTGCTCAGTCGTGGAGGGAGCAACAAGCGGTACGACTTCGAAGCGGAAAGTCCCCGACTCGCTGGTAAGTTGAGTTTTAGTACGTGAACGATTTCTCACCATTGTATTAGGAGAAATCGTGCAAACTATCAAGGGTTTGAAGGCATCACTGGAACGATCTGGGACGGTCAACAAATCTCGACGGAGCCGGCATGTCGGGTGAATTTCTGCAATCTTCTTTTCCCTTTTTCCTCTTTCCTTGTATCTTTATTCAACATGACAATCGGACTGTGTATTTTAATCAATGTCAGTGTATTGTTTATTCTCTACTGTATTTTCTAGGGGACACTAACTAGTCTTTTGTGTTACACGTGTGTTCCTCTTTTAGCACAGGAATATAACATAAGTAACAACTAACCTGCGCAAGTACTGATTCTAATCCGTGCCTTCTTTTTAAGTTTGCACCTCTGGAACATCCCATTATTCACTGAATGGTTTAACACCTCTTTTTTGTGAAGAATAAATTCAACACGTGAAACCCCTATAATAATCACGTGACAAACATAATTTGCCCAGACTTTATGGACAATTGTGGGAGTCAGGCTTGTAGCTGTTCTATTCACAACACTTAGTTGAAAATGATCCTGCCTTCTAGTTCAGATCCAACTTTCAATGCTCTTCCACTCCATCTCCAACAAAGGATTGACCGTGCGTT
Source organism: Collybia nuda (assembly GCA_015584075.1). Classification (NCBI taxonomy): domain Eukaryota; kingdom Fungi; phylum Basidiomycota; class Agaricomycetes; order Agaricales; family Clitocybaceae; genus Collybia; species Collybia nuda. Next base: position 98,938 of record MU150323.1, read on the forward strand.
TACATCAGTAGCCCAACCAGACCAAAAACCCTCCCAAAATACCTCATGCGAGACCCCGGCGAATGTAGTAAATCCCGAATTAGGCGGTGGTTTCATCGTTGAAAGTGATATTGGAGGCGGGTTCATTTCCGAAGACGTATCCCATGATAGCCCAGAAAATGTCACTCACATTCGCATGTCCCTCATTCCTGTCGCACTGCAGAACTTGGATCATCCCCCAGATGACGAACAGGTCCTTTCTGTATTCCGCAATGCTGCATCGGGGTGGAGTTCTTCGTCTAACAATGTGGATGATGGGGGTGTAGGTGAAGGCTTAGTTAGTCTTGAAGACTGGCGGACGGTATGCGCTGTGCTGTTTGAACATCATAACGAGGAGTATGAAGATGACAGTGATGGTGGCGTCTTGGATGATAGTGCGCCTCCTCTCGACGACGATGACCAGTATCTTGGCTCTGATGGCACAAATGACGACTCGGATGATGAGTATGTGGAAGGCCCAACAGTTTCGTCGTCCCATCGACGCACTCGCGGTCGTCAAATGAAATCATCCTCAAGCTCTCCAGAACCATCAACATCCGGTCCGAAAAAAATAACACCACGCCAAAAGAAAGCGTGCCTTGATGCATTTGCCCTCTTCTTCCCTTCTGTCCCTGCAACCGAACTCGCATACCAGAAAATAATGATCAAGGACCTTCAAAGGATAGCCAAAGTCCTTGGCGAAAAAATTAAAGCAGATGAGGTAAGTGGACCTCGTATTACTATGGGTTTTTATTCTTAACACCGCAACTCTTTTGCGACCCGCGTAGATGGTTGAGATGCTAGAAACATTCTCAACATCTCCTGATAAATCCATGAACCTTGGCGACTTTGAGCGTATGATGGTGACTGCGCGATTGGCCTGATCAGGTCAACAACCGTGATTACATTGGTGTCTATTCGTTCTCGCTTAATGCGAACCCAAGATCGCCGCCTGTCCCATGTTTTCCATATCGATTCGGCCTCCAAAAACCCTTCCATTAAGCCTCTCTACCATCAGGGACAGAAAGATCAAATGATAACCTTCAGTTCCCCACCTCCAGTATCAGGGCCCAGCCATCCTTTTTTTGCTTTGAGGGGTGTAGAGATGGCAACTTCATGTGATTTGCTCAAGGCTTTGTTGATGCACTACCTTCGACAAGAGAACAATAATACCCGAAGGGCAGGGTGGCGACCTCTAGAACCCTCAAACCACCCGCTCAGGCGAAATATCCGTTCTCTTCATCGTTCAAATCTTGTCCTACCCTGACAGAGGTCACCGGTCACCCCTCACCAACGTGCTGAAGACCTCGACTCCCTAGACGATCCGCGAACGTAGCTTTCTGACCGAGAAGCTAAACTATTATTGGTTTCTACACCCCGGCAGCCACAAGCTGACAATAAAACGGGAGTAACAGTTAACATATGCGCCTGGTTTCATTGGCCCATTCCTCTCGCCCGTTTGTGATTCATCCCTGGCTAGGAAAGAGTATTCGAGGCTGGACCTAACAGCCCGAAGGCGGTTCGAATGGGGTGTACCAGGGTTATCGGAATATCCTCGAATGGAATTACTTGGGAGTTGGGCCTTATTTATGGGGCGTGACAAGCAGCATATTTACTACCCCACATGACCAGGGGGCTTGGATCGACTAGCCTAAGCATTTAATTCTCTACAGTATTCGGGGTTCCATAGACGGATAAGAGCGTTGTCCTGTAGCTGAGTGAAATTGACAGACAAAGGCGTTCTTGTACATCACATCAAGTCGGCATTGAATTTTCAATCCCTAGTGCATTGTTCTCGGTGTAAGGTTCGTTCTGTACAAGATTTTCCGGTACACTAATGGAAGTGGTATACTTCCTGCAGCTGGTTTCTCTTCAACCATTCTGATCTAGTTTGGATACCTTTTATATTTAATTTCACCAGTACGTTCCATCGTCGCGATCTGGGTCCTTGTCTGCGACGATTGCATGACCATATCAGGCGAACTAGTTTTATCTTGTAAAACCTGGGGGTTGTAATTCAAATAAGTCAATATGTTCCTTCCGATAATCTTCAGGAATTATAGAAAGTGGCATTTGACTGCATACAGTAGAAACAGAAACGCGCGCTTAGATCAGGGCCGTTATGACGCGCCAAAAGGAGGTCATGTGACTTGGTTAAAAAATTGGGAAGGTCAGACAGTCTGGTTCAGTGTTCTGGTCTTACTCACTCAAAATGGTTGCCCGCTCAATCCTTGTTCGCCATCTTAGAAGCTATCAGAGGCCACTTGCACTCCCTTACAATGCTACTCGATATATAACTAGCCAAACCGCACCCAAAACGCGCCCAAGTTCTAGCTCGGCTACACCTCCCGAGCGAGAAAAGAGTTGGTTAACACGCAAAGTGGAGTCTTCGCCGGCGGCTATGAGAATCTTTGTAAAGCTCACAAATGCCCTTGGCTATGGAAGCCCAAAACAATTGGCTGGAAGGAGAGCGTTTGCCATCTACGAACATGTATGTGCAACAAAACCCGACCACGATGCTGAATTTTGGCAAAAAGGTAAAGGCTTCATATTTTAGCAAATTCCATGCCACCTCTCTTACTATATTTATCAGAATGTCATTTACCTCCAACATTCCAATCCTGGTTCACCGTGACCAACCTCCATATCTGGCTCCTCACTGTCCGACTGCGTGCATTACCGAAAGAACACGGAAAGCTCTATATACAGGCGCTAATAGATCACTTCTTCATTGACGTTGAGGATCGTATTCGCGCCGTGCTTCAGCCTCCAGCCACTCCCGCAGTTCCATACACCTTTAACTCCCCCTTCTATATTAACCCTAATGCGTCCACGGATGCCCCAACAACAAATGGGAAACCAAAACCAAGAAGCAGGGCCCCGGACAGGCTGGTGACGAGACAGATGAAGATATTCAAGGAGCAGTGGGCTGGGTTGGGTATTGCCTTTGACCTGGGCCTGGTCAATGGGGACATGGAAATGGCCGGCGCAGTATGGCGGAATCTCCTGGGTGCGAGGGGAGCGTCGGGTATTACATTTCCTGAATCCTCATCCTCTGATACTCCTACTGGTGCGACTACAAACAGGTATCGACGCACGGTGAACCTTGTTGGTGGAGAAGTTGTCAATGTTGCCAAAGTAGATTTTGAGAAGGAACAGATCAAGGATGACGGCTCGGGCGTACATGACTTCGCACCAGAGGAAGTGGATTTATACTTAAAGTATCCAGAGCTCATGCTGGATATTGTCACGTACGCGAGACGCGAGCTCGTCAGGCTTGAGGGGCTGAGTGATAAAGAGATCATGGGGGGTCAGCTAGACAAACTTAGGTTTGGGAGGGTTAGAGTGTAATGTTTGCAGGTACGATACATATAATCACAACTCTTAACATCTATTTGCCTTTTGAGTTCGTGTTTTTGTGGCAGGGTAACAAGTCGTTTTTCGTTTGGGATCAAATTTGACTTTCAACTATGTTAGGTTCCATATTCTGCAGATAAATGTGTATAACAAAGCTCGATCATATCTCAAATTAAGTTGTCTTGATCTTCATGTGTACCGATTTGGCCCTCGTGAGTTGATCATAACCTAGAAATTCCAATTAATCTAACAGTGTCGTCACAAGTTTCAAACATACCAAATTTGCTCAAGCTTACGCCCCGGCCACTATTCTTCACTCCAGTCCATGCTAATGCGGGGTCCAAGTAATCACATCTATATCACGGGAGTATCAGTGAATGTGTAGTCAAGGGAAAGGCTTTAGTATACCGATTCAAGAACACCGTCCCTGTCTCAAGCTGGTCGATGATTTTTAAGAATGCCTTTTCGGAATCTGGATTGGCCTGCGCGTCCGTCCACACAGATGCTGTTAGGCCATATGGCGAGTCGTTCATCAACTTGATCGCTTCCTCATCGGATGATACCTGTATTTATTTATTTTAGCAAGTGATACAAACGTTGAATTCATATATAACCTTTTGTATACCGACAACAGGGCCGAAGGTCTCTTCCTTGAAAATAGTTGGTGGCATGTTTAATAAAGTCAGTAAAATGATAATCGTACCATCATCACATCCATTGCTGTAGATAATACGTCAGAAATTTGGATATAGATCTATTATTCGAGAGGGGCGCACTGTGGTTGACGTCAATCAGGACTTGCGGAGCAACATAAGTTGTTCCTCTGATCATAAGATTAGGTTAGAATTGTTGATGAAGAATTTGAAGCACCTACGACTGGGCGATGGGGAACAGATCCGCAGGTACCAGTGCCTTCGCACCTGCAGCCACTAAACATAGTGTGAGTGGAAATCTGGGCTAATCGTTGAGATGACAGACCAGCATCGGCAACTTGTTTGCGGATCCTCTCGGCACTGGCTAAGCTCACGACAGGCCCGAGGTTCGTTGTAGGTTGAGTAGGATCACCCAGTTTGTAGCTCTGTCAATTTCCCAAGGAGTGGTCAGCCACGACGTGAGTATGCAGTCTGATCTCGGACCTTGACTACTTGGACAAATTCCGCAACGAATCGGTCATACAACGACTCGTGAACATAGATCCGCTGGAAATATTTGTTAAGGACATAATTCTTGTAATAGATTACGATGCGTGACGAACCTCGATCGCGCAGCAGCTTTGTCCAGAGTTGAAGTAAGCACCTGGAAAATGGCTAAGTCATTCCGAGTGTCAGAAAATTCAACATAAAAAAGCGCGTACCATCGACCAGTTCACCAATGGTGTAGGTAAGATCAGCATCAGGTCTAACGTAGGCCGGATCTTTTCCGCCAAGCTATCGGTTGGCTACAGTAAGAAACATTTGTTTTTTTTCACGTTGCAAACGAACCTCTAATGCGACACCAGTGAACCCGGCTCCTTCAACTGCGGCCTTTTCGACTGCGTGACCACCCACAACGCTACCAGTGAACGAAACAAAATCGACAAGAGGATGTTGTATAGCATGAGATGTCAACGCGGGTGACATGTGGACGACTTGTATGATATTCTTGGGGACCCCTGCGCGCACCAAAGCCAGTGCAAACCGCTCGGCTGTCAAAGGCGTCTGAGGAGAGGGTTTTAAGATAACGGCATTTCCGGCGACAATAGCGGGGAGGACGGAATTGATAGAAACTAGGTAGGGGAAACTGGGAGTGGATTTAATCGTCTGTCCGGGTAGAGAAATGGGTGACTCACTTCCAAGGAGCGATAACAAGGACAACTCCTAGAGGGGTGCGCCGAATAAATCGCCGGAAGCCAGGTTTATCGGTATCTTCTAGGGATACATCTGCCAACGATTTGGCTGCGATTGATAACATGTACTCTGCTCTTTCCAAAAATCCTCGTATTTCTCCGGCACCTTGAGAAACAGGCCTATTATAGGGTTGATTAAATATTGACTACGAGTCGGGAGAGGGTCAGCTTACCGACCCATTTGCAAGGTTAATTCGAGCGGGATCTCGTCGGACATCTTCTGAAATTCGTCCTGCGCGGTTAATTGGGAGATGAATGACATATTGAAGAATGAATGGAGATGGATCTACCATGAATTTTCTGCCAACAACAATCCTCTCATCTAGAGACACTTGGCTCCATGCCTTTTGTGCTTCCCTTGCATCTTTTATGGTGGCATCAAGTTCAGTTTGAGTGGGGTATGTACGAGAGATAAGAGGTTGTTGGCTGTGGGGAATAATGGTAGTCTGTTTCTCTCCGGACATGGTGGAAATTGGTTGGAAAATGTGTAATTTAAAATCTAATCTAATCTCCATTTATAAACCTGGTCACGTGGAGACGCGTATGCACAAGAAATCGTCGCCAACCCATGGGCTCAAGCTTGCACTTCGATCGACATGACCGTATCATCTGTATTTTCTCCCCCTGGTTTCAATTTCTCCAATGAAGTCCGGTGGGTGCATTCTTTACAGTAATCATAGGGTGACCGGAGAAGATTTATGACACTTTTATTCTAGTAATAATTTCATGACTGAAAAGGGCTTGCCTCTCCCCAAGGCGACCAGCACTGGTACCACGATCGTGGGGTGCTTATTCAAGGATGGAATCGTACTCGGTGCGGATACACGAGCTACTGAAGGGCCAATTATCGCCGACAAAAACTGCGAGAAGGTGAGGATGAACGTGTGTTCCTCGCCGAGTTGCTGATCTCGACTACCCTACATTAGATCCACTATATTACCGAGTCTATTCGATGCTGCGGTGCAGGGACGGCGGCCGACACTGAATTTACGACTGCTCTCATCTCATCAAACATGGAGCTACATGGACTATCCACCGGGAGGAAGCCTCGCGTGGTTACCGCGATGACTATGTTGAAACAGATGTTGTTTAGGTGAGCCCCGCATTGCAAATCAAATAGTCAAGTCCATTCACCGCGATTTCTGGACAGATACCAGGGACATGTCGGTGCTGCACTCGTTCTAGGTGGCGTTGATTCAACAGGACCACATCTGTTCACGATCCATCCTCATGGCTCGACTGATAAACTACCATATGTGACTATGGGATCTGGGAGCTTGGCTGCCATGGCCGTCTTCGAGAGTGGCTGGCAACCCAACATGGAGGTTTGTATCTTTAGATTTTCCCTTCCTCAGCACATGCATTTATATTCCCATACAGCGCGAAGACGCCTTAAAACTCGTGAAAGCTGCGATCTCTGCTGGTATCTTCAACGATCTCGGTTCGGGTTCCAACATCGATGCCTGCATTATTACTGAGCATCATACCGAGATGCTACGGAACGTAGAGATGCCTAATGAACGTGTGCAGAAGGAGAGGAGATATGGCTTTAGGAGAGGAACAACGGCGTGGAAAACAGAGAATGTGAGGAATTTGATTGTCAAGGAAGAAATGACCTTTGTTGGGGGAGACGCTATGGACACCACATAGACCTTGGGCGGTAGCGCAGATTTTCTATAATAATCATCATCTTTATCCTGTCACTTCAGGCGTCAATACTGCTCACGAGTCTAGTATTTAGTGATAGCTGAGCTCCCAATAGACGAATTACCGACCTGAGGTTAAATATCAATTAAAGTGAATTATCCAATAGTCACTTTCCCGTGGCGTCTAACCAAATGCTTGATATATGAGTTACCTACATTCATGTTATATTGGCAATGAAAGGTCCTGCCATTCGCAAGATACCGAACGAAACCAAGTCACAATTAAAATAGAATAACAATAAATGGCCATATCACAAATCGCCTATACTCCTGCCATCTTCTTCAATGTAGCAAACTCTTCTTTACCAGCCGCCTTGCAAAGGGCGTAAAACATGGATGAGGTATTGCAAAGCAGAACCGAAGGACTATCACGATCAACATATTATTTCTATGAGCCGACTGTATATTATCTATATCAAACACGCACCGGTCATATTCCGCGATGAGCCCATTATCGAGTACCATAACCTTAGGGCCAGCGATTATTTAGTGATCCACCTCAGGCTGGCCTGGGAAACATACTTTGTCATAATCAATGATTGTGCGCAATCGGTGTGCAATCGTAAGTATTGTGCTCTCTGCGAACTCCCTGACAATAGATCAGAGCATGTAGTACTGTCTCAGAAATCAACTACATACTCTCGAATGGTCTTCCCTATAAACTCATCTGTTGCGTAGTCAACACTGGAATTCTTTTAGTGGCTCTTTGCTTGCAAGCTTCCTCGGGCTTGAGTCCTACCTTGCAGTGGCCTTGTATTATAAAAAGAAATTAGATAACCAACGGAGGTGGCGAAGCAAAGCCTCACCTCGTCCATAACAAGAACTTTTGATCGCTTGAGGATTGCTCGGGCCATACACAGCAATTGTTTTTCGCTTCATTTCCATAATTAATCACCTGGCAAATATTACAGAAATATCTTCTTACCCTGCTGAAAAGTTCTCGCCGCCTTCAGACACAGAAAAGTCCAAGCTACGGAACACGTTTGCATTTACGGCATCCGTCACATCTTCATTGGTTCTCTCAGAAGGAATCAGATGAACTCGACGTAGCGCCTCAAACTTAGAATTTTATGGGTTAGTAAAATACATAAATTTCAAACCTGACTCACAATGTCTGCATCACCAAACTCATCGAAGATATTCAAAGTGGAACGCAAGCTCCCACTAAGAATGGTTGGATCCTCTAAACTTTTTTCGGTATAGTAGTATAAACGGTAAATAGTCACCACTCACGGGGGATTATAGTTAGCCTCCTCCGAAGGTCGGTCAGGCCAATACCCGATATGTCAATCCCGTCTATGATAATTTGACCAGCTGCTGCTTCTACAAATCTGAAGAAGGACATAGCAAGGGTACTTTTTCCCGATCCTGTTCTTCCTAAAATTCCGATCTGTAGGTACAGATAGGTTAACTTTTTCTGCCTATGTTTTGTTCCAACGAGATTCACCTTTTCGCCTGGTAGTACTTCAAAATTAAGGCCGTGCAGAATATCTGGTAAATCATGCTAATTTGGATGTGAGGCCAGAGTTACCACAACCCTGGAAGCTATTGTGGACTTACATCGTATCTAACAACTAGATCCTTGCAAACTATCGCTCCACTAGATGGCCAGGATGCTGGTGGCCTTGGTTCCATAAATTCCGGAGGCTCCTGGCTAATGTCCGTATACTCTTTCACGCGTTCGAGTGCCACCTATCCCGAAAGGTTATGTATGCCGATCAAACATGGTAGGCCAATTTACCATAGATTGTTCCAAATTTACAAAACGTCGCACCACGAAGACAATGTCGATTGTAATCGTATAAGCAAACGTCAACGCAAACCCAGCTAGAGAAGCATTGATAGACGGTGTCACCAGAATCATTAGTGCGGTGACACCGCTTATACAGGCAGAAAAGAGGTTAAATCTGATGGAAACCCATCGGTTGGCTGCCCGAACTTGCGTCAGAGGGGAACAGTATGGTTATAGGGAATGTTCTCTACCTCCCCACATCCAGTAAAAGGGGATTGAATTCTGTGATCAACGATCAGTTAAATTGCAGTGGGGGGCGGATTACTCACAGTGTCCACACAACAGAGCATATCTCGCAAAAATTTGGTTGAGGCCCCAAATGCTCGTAACACAGTGACACCAGAGATGGTCTCATCGTAAATGGTATATAGAGGAGAACGTGTCACGGAATCTTTAAAAATCTTAAACTGAGATTCGAAGAAAGAAATAACTGGCACACACCTAGTCGCCGCATGTCCCGAGACGCTTGACTGTATACCTTGAGAGGTTTGATCGGTGGTGATCCATGAATTCGGTATTGAAATTATTTTTACCTTAGCAGCTATGGGAGTTTTAATGAACTGAATGCAGCCTTCACCAAATGCAACGTCAAATGCCCTTACTTTTATAATATCCCGCTAATAAGAGACCAACAGCTATGCCAGAGCGGTAACCCCCGACAATTGTGAGAGTGACGATCGTGACCATTGAAGCAACTGCGTGGATTGTAGTTTGTATGAAGTCATCCGCCAAGGTACTATCAATGCCTGTCAAACGCTGGGATCAAGCACTCGGACAGTACCGAGGATTTTATGTACCTTCGAAATCTTTGCCAAACCTGTTGAGGACACGGCCGCGAGACACCGTATCATGAAACCTCATATTAGCAAAAAGAATAGCCTTTAGCATCTTCTTGTAAAGAATCCTTGAAGCCCGGATTGATCCCTTGAAAAGAACAAAAAAGCGAATGGTGCCAATTATCAACCCTACGGCTGTAACAGCGGCATAGACTGCTATATAAAAAGAAGGTCCTTTTGTGTCATTTTCCTCTGCTCTACTTGCCCAGTATCTGACGGCACATCAGTCTCCCAATACAGTAATAGAAGATGGGCCGCGCACCTGATCCACCCATTCTCAAGGACAGGGCTAAGAGAGGCAACAAACACAACGAGCAGGAAAAGAGACCAGTACCAACCATTGCCACAAGCTTTGAAGTATGTTCGCCAAACATCTCGACTGATGAGACCTACGGCACGTTTTTCTTCTTCGATCAGTTTCCTCGGTTCTCTTTTCTCGCTTTTGATTAAAGAAGGCTCAGGTGTGACTGTCCCTGAAGTGGATGTTATATCCAAGTTGAGCTCTTTCACCCGAGTCACTCCCCCTGGACCTGTGACAGTATCTTCTCCCCCGCCTGTCAGATCTGTAGAGTGTACCAGATTTCGCATGACAGACGAGCTTTGGAACAATTCCCTGTCACCCTGGAATTGAAGCCGTCCGTTGTCGAGAGCAACAACGTAACTGGCACCTGGTGTACAGAGCTGAACGTGATGAGATACCAATATGACGGTTCGACCACACATAAGCTCCCCTTTCAAACATTCATGATAGAGGTAGTCAGCAGTATGTGCGTCGACTAGTGTCTAGCCATTATTAAACTGGGATGGCAGATAGTAAGCACACACACCAGCGGAAAGCACATCGTCCAATAGTAAGATTGATGCTCTGGAATATACAGCACGCGCCAACGAGACTGAGTTTTTATATTTATCACATTGTTCAAAACTATGATAGGAAAATGGAAGGCTCACCTCGAGCCTTCTGGCCACCGGATAAATTTACCTAGAGTACCCATAACCGTGAGAGATTTACTAATTAAAACAAGAGGAGGCATACTCCACGTTCGCCTATTTCAGATTCATCGCCATCCTCCAGAATTTCAAGGTCACTTGTCAAAGCACAAACCTGGAGGGTTTAATTCTTAAGTGAAGCTCGTCAGTGTGACATTCAGCTCTTCTGACCTCTAGTGTCCTCTGGTATCGTTTTTTATCAAAAGGTAGGCTGAATACGATATTATCTATTCCAATAGCCATGAGCTGATGATAAGATTTTTCCTTAAAAATTCCGAACCTTTGAGCGATGCATTACGGAGCCACGCAGTCTAATGTGCAACTAGTGAAATGACATCCCTCAGGAGTGGATGACTGACCTGTGGGACATAGGCACATATTCCTTGTACAATCCAATTCTCCTCCGTAATCTGAGTCCCAGAAAAAGAAGCAAGGGTATCCGGAGGCGAACGGGGGCAAAGAATTTGTCCAGAAAGTGTATCCGCTTCGCCCAGCAATGCTATTTATACGGTTTAACACAAGCCTTAATCACTTATGATAAGAAACGTGCCTAGCAGGAGGAGTGTTTTTCCAGATCCTAGTTTGCCACAGATAAGGGAAAGCTCTCCTAGGGGAAAATTTAAAGTTAAGTCTGCCAGTATAAATCTACTTCTTGGAGACGATCCGGAGCGCGAGGGCTTGGTTCGGGACCAGGTTACAGTACAAGACTGGAAGGCGATGTTTTGCGATTGGTGATCACTAGGAGGTACGTGTAATACCTCCTCGCCCTGCAGATAAGTTTCAATGCGTTTGAGAGAGACGAACGTCTGAGGTAATAAAATTCAGGGCTCTATAAAATGTGGAAGTTAATTGGTTATACCTGTAATGATTTGGTCAACACTTCCGGGAAAAATGTCAATGGATAGCGTATTTCGCTAAATACTTGAATGAACCAAGTTTAGCATATGCCTGCAACGTTTATGAACCACATTACCAATAATCTAAGCATACGGTAAGAGCAGATATGTGTTATTACTGAAATCACTCACCGAGGTAAACGCAATGGAAGGCGATAGAATTTGCCGCCGAACCATCGTGAAATGCCAAAAAGACACAAGAGTTACAAGAATAGGAGCCCCACCCCTAACGGTCGAATAACATTAGTACTGATTCCAATCCTAGAATCGATTGTAGTATACCAAATGGCACCCCACAACGTCTATCGTTTACTTTATCTAGGTTTATGATTGCAAATTCTATATTGGCACTCACCTCAACAATGTAATTCAGCCTCTGTGTTTTCAATTCTTTGTCACGAACACCTAAAACCTTGGCTTCATATTTGCGCTCCCAAGCCATGAACTGTAAAATAAGTCAACACGATGCAGAGGGCAGAGCGTGTATCAAGAAACCTTTAGCATTCGAATCCCCCCGAGAATCTATATCCATGACTTTGAGCAATTAAATGCATCAACACTGTAGTCATCGCACCTCGTTCATTAAGGATACTCTCTCGTCACGAGCTTTCATCAGTTTCTCTTGCGCGCCTAAAAAAAAAACTTCGAGTTATGCGAGGAATCTAGAAGCAAAACGAACGCACCAATAATGATCTTCCCTGCAATGTGATTGAGCGGGATAAATAAGCAGACAGCCGCGAGTCCCACGAAACAGGATACACCTATGAAAATGCTTTGTGAAATGATAAATTGACGGTGTAATTTTCGAGAAGTTACCAAGCAGATGATATAGCAGATATGTTGCGAATGCAATCTCGACAGGGGCGGCTACAGGGTGAGGTCTCAACATGTAAGTAACCACGAGCATCATAATGTAACGTACCGACCAGAAATGAACGCGTGGCTAATGCGCTGACTCTATCGACATCCGTAGTCATGAGCGTCATTATCTGCGCCTTGCTTGAAAACTCGTCCTCTGGTTTCTCGCCCAAGGTTTCAGCATCATCTTCTGTTATTGGTTGCACGGGACCCCCTTCTCCTGCATCCACCGAAGAAGGGGCCGACGAAGCAACATCTTTCCTAACCAAAGTCTTGGCAAAAAGGATGGAGTTGAGCTGAGTCTTTAATCGAAGCTGGACAATTGTGGTTGACAGCGACCATAATTGTGCAGTAACTTACGGTGGCCTCATTCTTAAGAACTAGGAATAGAGGAGAGCCAGATCACCTACCTATAAAATTCACTACGTTGACGGCGAATAGGGCAATGACATAGAACCAGCCCCACGCAGTGTCTTCTCGTGATTCATCGACTTCAAGGTAAGCGATAAAACGCTGCAAGACAAGAGCGGGCGTATAGACGAGGACTGCCGATGTCGACCCGAGAACGAGAACAGCCAAGAGATCTCCAGAGTTGAGTCGGAGGAGCTGGTACCCTAAAGACCATCCTGAGCCAGGTTTCGGACGCCAACTACCCAGCTGCAAGTGTATTTCTTGTAGTCCTTTTCTCATCTTGGCATAATTTACAGTTGCCCGCAGGTACGCAGGTATGATGGGTAAATCTCCGGGTTCGAAGCTTCTCACGACATTGCTCAGCCATACGACTTTTGTACTATAAGAGAAAAGCAAGGCATCCCACGGGGAAGCGGCTACAAAGGGGCTCATCAACACGAACTGGTACATTAGTGAGCGAGAGTTTACCAGAAACCCCGCAAACATTCTCTTCCTCTGTATTCGTGGATTCGAGAACCGTCTTTTCGGAATAGATCATTTCTGGGGGGAAATGGAGGGGAGGTCCTCGTGGCATCACAAAAGCCGCAAGGCATACAATTGTGTATAGACTTAGTTTCACATTCCGTATCGCACGCAAGATTGGATTAATCTCAACAGGAGCAGTGGGAGATGTTGCTGGTAAAATGGCAATGACCCCCAGGAGAGTTACCGCGATAGTCGTCAATGTGGTGAGATGAAGAACGAAATTTGAATGTTCGGACGCGATGTTCTGGTTTACTGCACGAAGGGTTAAAACGAAAACATAAATTGAAAAGGCGAGGCTGAAGGCATGAACGATGGTCGCTTTGGGTTCGTCGACTACCAGAGACCAAACCAGGGGGATGGTGTCAGCTACTGATATTGTCGCTAGTAAAAGAGAAATGAGTAGTTTCCTCCATCTCATCTATTCGTATTTATCATGATCGACGAACGCCTTAAGTGGGTGGATGTTGGCCAACGCACCTTGTCCCAGAACGCGACACCTTCAATCTCATACCCATCGATAAAATCCTCCGCTTTTGTTATATCGAATGGATCTATTCCGTCATGCAAACGCTCGCCCAGCTCGTCAGTCTGCGTTGGGAGTTTTATCCGGCCTTCTTTATTCCGGGTCTTGAAGTAATAAACAAGCGAACTGCAAACTGCACTAGCAGTGAGAGCTACCGCGACCTCAGTTTGATAATCTGGCATAAAAGCAAACAAAAGATTATGGATTGTGGGGAAGAATTCTCCTGAGTACAGCCTGGTCATACAACTCCGTAGAATCCGCAAACGACGCACAATGACAAAAACCAGTTATAGACAGGAACATAGGACATTATAAATTAGTATATGATGGTTGCTAAAGAGATGTCCATCCCGGCCCGTTAAGTGGAGTGGAGCAAGATCATATGGTTGATAGAATGCTGGACAATTAAATAAACAAGTTGACGTAACCCTGTTCAGTAAAGTAAAAAATAGCATGACAAAACTCGGTTCATAGGTGTGAATTGCAGGTGTAGCAGTCAAAATATGCAGTTTCCAAAGCGTAATCGTAATCGTCCATGGTGTGTCTAGGACACCATGCCAAAGTCCCAAAATGACAATATGGTAAATGGTGTGAAGATCAAAGTAAAGATGCGAAAACAGCGAAAACAAAAGCACCTCCCATCACAAAGCCTGTCGAGATGGAAGGCAGGGTCGCCGAAACTCCCCCGCTCGTTGCAGCAGCACCACGCGCCGAACCGGAAGGGGTGCCACTAGATCCGCTTCCCTGACCTCCCGAACTTGACCCAGATCCTGAAGAACCCGAGCCTGAATCTGAGTCTGAGTCGGAGCTTGCTGCAGATGGTAGTATACTAAGGGATGTCCAGGATGCAGCAGAATTGGCAGAGGGGGTATCGGCCTTGTAAGGAATGTAGGAGACAGAACCTGATGACGAAAGCTGGATTAGTGAGTCTATCGATGCAAAGTAAGATGCGTTGGGGTCTTTGACAGTGGGCCCTTTCAGTGTTTGAGTGGTATTGGTCTATAGGGAATACATTAGTGAAGATGTGTGGCGGTGAACACGAAGCAACCAACTTCGACATTGATAACATAAACTGCAGAACCATCATCAGGGATAAATGCAAATTCTTGTTGAACCTGTCGGTGTTGCATTCAGCCGAAAACGCTTGAGATGTAAGGAAGGAATACAAACCCCGGTGTCCTTAAAGAAGGATGTCGCCTGACCATGGGTGGCAGGGAAATTCCCATACGATTGTGGCTCTGGCTGCATGAATGAAACTGTATGACGTCATAAGCGGGAGAGAAACGTCAGGATAGAAAAGGGCCTTACAGTGGATCACAAAAATCTTAGCACTACCAGCAGCAACATCAGGAACGTTCAGGAAATGTACGTGATTCTGTGCCAGGGCCATGACAGGTTCATAATTGTCGCCCAGACCGGGGTTTTGTACATCGGTCCAGGAGAGGGCAGAGGTATTCGCGGCCTTCAAAAGACCCATGTCCAGAGAGAAGATTTCGCCTTTCGAAAGGGCGTCTAAAAGAATTGATCACGGATCTTAAGTGCGGCACTATATTCAGAATGACAAATAACATACAAAAGACGTTAGTATCATGGTCAAGAATAGCAGTTGCAGAAGCAGGGTCAAACCCGTTAGTGGTAACGGACTGAATTGACCAGGATTTGGCTGTTGCATCATATATGTGGACCGAAGATGGACTAGATGTGTCGGCACCCATCACATAGATAGCATTGGTGAACTGCGAAAGTAAGTTAAGCGTCTTCCCTTCGGGGAAGGACGGAACAATACCTGGGAGAGATAGCAACTTGTATGGGCACCATTGAATGGCCTTGAGGAGAAAATTTGATTGATCCAGGTAAAACATCAAAAAGTGTGATTGGAACTCACGGTCGACCAGTGGTAGTGATGTCGGTCGCAGTCCCTAATGAACTTGAGCAGGAAGTCGGACGGTATGTGAAGAGTGACTTACCAGAAGCCCATGAGTCCTGTGTACCTGCGCTGTAGTCTTTACCATTGAAACCGAATGCCAGCAGGTTCCAGCTGACGTCAAAAGCGACACATGAGCTTCCAGCGTTTGCAAGACCAACGAGAGAGAGGGAAACGAGGGAGAGGAGAGAAAGGAAACGAGACATTAAGTGGGTAGGAAAGATAGAGAGAGGAAAGAAGGTCAGAGTCGTGCAGAAGCAGCAACTGTTGGTGGAGTGAGAGTGAGAACAAGTGAACAGAATGAAAATGAAAATGAAAATGAAAATGAAAAGGAGGTCACAAGTACCGCTTCTAGATCTGATGGCTCTGATCCCATTCTTTATTTTTGGACCCCAAACCCGTATCGTGGGAATTACCTTTTTTTAGAAAATGCAACCCTTCCGCCTCAAATGGAGCTCCCGTATTGCTCAACTAGTACTCGGGGCTGGCAGTATCGTTAATCACAAGCTGTACTCTATGAGGACCCCGGGCACTCAGCGTCACAAGCCAAGGAACCCCGGTATTCTATCCCCGAGGACAATCCCCCAATGCCATTAACCAAGATCTCCCCACTTGCACCCCCATACTTCCAAGGAGAACTAGAAAAAAACACAAACTTATCTCCAGCAATCTTCGATGCCTTACTCCGCGCTTAAGAGAAATCGATAACAATGATAACGTGTGATAACGGTCCTTGACTTGTGGGCAGCATGCCGACTCGGAGGCCCGGTGAGTAATCCATCATCCGTAAGTAGTAAAAGGATGAAAAAATTAAATGCCCATATCGCCGTCGCTTAGTCTTTAACCTTCATCGCTATCGCACTCCCAGACAAGCTTTACTTCATCGTCGCTCCCAAAGTCCTTCTCCCGCACAGCGAACCACTCTTCAGAATACACCTCGTTATCGAACGCGTCTTGTGGTATCGGAACCTTCGCCAAGGCCCGCGAACGCTTTTTATAAATGACACTATCCACTGGTACTGCGCGAATCTCGCCATATCCAACAGTGTTGTGCAAACGACTCTCCACGTCGCTGAAGAAGCACGCGTCAAATTCTATCCTTATTGAACAGAGAAGAGTGCACACGTTGCAGCCACCACGGCCCAGTAATTGCCTTGCCCGGCAGGACGAATTAGGGCCCCTAGCGTATCGCCGACGCGAAGAATGCTGCAACACGCTCGTGGGGCCTGAATCTTGAGTGGGACTGGCTCTGCTTCGCCTTTTGCTGAAATATGGGACGCAAATAAGTCAAGAATTCAACAAAATAAATTCGACCTCACTATCGTAGGCAATCACAAAACTCTCCCCGATACTCGTTATCCGAAAGTTGCCATCGAGCGCTTGGGACCGGTCTATCAATGGCTTCCCGCTTCCGACTTTCGGCACCAAAAACAACTCGTACCGCCAGAGTACCCAAAGCGCGCGCCGGATGCGATTGATATCGATCAAAAGGGCACACTCTTTGCTCGAGTGCAAGATATCTTTACCGGTTATTTTCTCCAACCTGACCAGGAAATTGACCATGTGCCGACAATTTCTTGCCACATGAGTGGTTTTGGTTTCTGGGTACAATCTTGCATGGACCGGGTCGATCGGGACTGAGGATATCAAGTCTTTCAACGGAGGGCATTCAAAAATATTGGCAACGGAAAAAACGCACGCTCAACGTCTTCCACGAATCGCAAGCACCATCCAGATACTGAAATGTCGTCCAGGGCTGTGTTTTCGCTAGTTTCTGACTCCTCACATTCTGTTTCAGTGGTAAGCACCTCGCGATGGAGGTAATATACCCAAGACGATTCTACCTTTATCAAACCAAATCTGAAATGCCCTTGCAAAGTTTTTTGCGGATTCGTACTCTGGCCCAGACATTGTGGTCTGAGCATGCACCAGCCATGCACGAAATGCGTTTGATACAGTTGGTTTCTTTGAATAAAAAAACAATCCATAGCGGTGAGTAGCAAAACATAAAATATAAAACCAGATACAGACTGAATGAAAATCTGATAATTCCGGAGAAGTAGACGACATCAGCTTGTTTTTCTTCTAACCAGGTCTGGGGTAATAATGTAGAGGGGGGGCGGGTCGCCACTCGAGGGTGGACGCCTGAACGCGCGAGTGAAAGGTCGCCACCATAATGTTTGCACGTGATGGAGTCGCGACTTTCCGACGCGACTCGTTTTGGGATTCGATGATGACGAAAGCCAAAGTCCGATAAGTCGCAGATTGAAGCCACTTTTACAGAAATCATGTGCGATTTGATTGAGAAGAAAGTATGGAAGAGAGGTTGTTGGAGATAAGGACCCCAGGCACCGCCATGTTCTGCTGTTTGAGATCAATGATATTGCCATTTTCCTTACTCCGTGCTTACGACGATGCGGACCCGGTTAATTTTATCATCTTCTTCAGTTCGATCGATACCTGTATATATAAAACCCTTCCAGCTTAGCTACGTTCCTCTTTATCCTATCATATCCAAAAAAGCATGGTGTGGCTTTTGGGTAACCTCGACGGTCCGGAATACCAGGCAAGGTACGCATTTTATCAAATACTCTCTTTCGTCCTTCTCATCGTTCGTTGCAAGGCTGAAGAAGCCTTTCTCTCCGCCTACCGTGACCCTGAAGCAAATTCACGATGCTGTCCCGAAGCACCTCTTGAAGTGTAAATCATCTGTCATGCATGTCTGGTGAACACGGCTCACACTCATTCGCCTAGTGAGCAACACGAAGGGTGTCGCCTATGTATGCAGGGATATCACCTTTACCCTCCTTCTGTTCAAGCTTGCGTCGATGATCGGGCCCGGCTATGAATCAGACTTTGGAGGCTACGTCACAGGGCCCTGGCAAAAGTCGCTGGTCAAGACTTCCATGTGGCTGATGTACTACTGGCTCCAAAGCTTGGTCTGGGCCGGTATTTTCTGCCTTGGTCTGTTCATGTAATTTATCCACTGTATCCACCCGACTCACTCCATGGACAGGACACGATGCAGGACATGGTACGCTCTTCACGAACAACAAGGCTAACAATATCGTTGGATTCATCCTACATACCGTACGTATCGTAAAATTTCCTTCAGAGTTTTTCTTGCCAACACTGTATCAACAGTACCTCTTGATTCCTTATTATGCCTGGCGCTCAACCCACCACGCCCATCATGTAAAGATTAATATTTTTCACCAAATGTGCACAATTTTCTGATCGGCCGCCCAGAAAGCTACCGCTTCGATGGAGCGCGACGAGAACTACGTTCCCTATACTCGCAGTGAATACAACCTTCCCGAGGAGAAGAAGGCGACCAAGTTCGATTATGCCGAGGTTTTCGAAGAGACTCCTCTTTTCACCTTGTTCCGCATGTTCATCATGCAAGGCTTGTGAGTCAGTATACTGCTAGTCTGGATGTCGTCTGACCCCGCTGAAGTGGCTGGTGGATATACCTGACCAAGAACACCATGGGTTCAAAGATGTACCCTCCTGGAACTAACCATTTCGACCCCGAATCACCGTTATTCAAGCAGGAGCAACGTGAGCTACCCGTTGACCCGTTGAGGACCGTCATTAAAAATTTTCTGACAGGCAATTCAATCATTATTTCTAACGTTTCACTGGCGTGCATGTCGGCATTGCTTATCTGGGTTGGCCCAGGCCTTGTACTTAAATATTACGTAGCTCCGTACTTGGTGCGTTGGTCTATACTCATACTGGCGCGTGGGCTTTGCTTATGGATTATTTTGCAGCTCACCAACCACTGGTAAATATCACATTTGTTACTCAGTTCTTTGATTCTGATCGTATGTTTTCCGTGCTTCCTAGGATCGGTACGTGCCCGGATATTTTCCGGGTTTTTTTTTTAAATACTGAGAAGTTCTCCTTTGAAAAGTCATGTTTACTTATTTGCATCACTCGGATCCCACGATGCCCCATTATCGCAAGGCCGAATGGTCATTCCTTCGCGGAGCAGCCGCAACTGTTGATAGACCTCTTATGGGCTGGATGGGCAGGTTCTTCTTCCACAACATCAGTCACGATCATGTGGCCCATCGTATGTATTAATCGGGTTTTGGAATCGAGACACAGCTGATTATCGTTGGTTGTATAGACTTCTTCATCAAGGCCCCCTTCTGTTAGTCTGCATGGCCTAGTGATTGTTAATCGGTGCTCAATTTATTCTGACAGATAACGGCCCTCAGATTACTAACGCGATTAAGACGGTGTTAAAGGACGATTATAATTACGACTCTACGGTAAGTGTTTCATATATACATGTCGGCTATTTTGTTGTTTAGATGTTTCGGGACAGCCACCCTGGTATGCGCTCTACAGGTCCTTCACCGAGTGCCTCTTCATTGAGGAGGAAGGTGATATTATATTCTACAAGAACAAACACGGTGTCGCTGTCCGGGAGGTTCAGCAGAAGGCTGTGCAGGAAATCAAAGAGAGTGGCTGGGATCCCGAGGAGCAGGACAAATTAGATGGCGGTCGTTCAGGCGCCGAGTTGAAACTTGACTAAGTATGTCCGCGGCTTACTATTGGGGAAAGAATGAGCAATGCTATTCAGTGTGGTCTAGATAGAGTTATAAGTGTATCACCCTCGCAGCTTACCATGGCATGCAAATTGATTAAAAAACATCAAAAGAATTGCATAAGATGTAATTTGGCGGTTTTAATACTAAGTATCTGTACGGATATAAAAGGGTCCACGCGAAAGGTCCGAGAGATCGACGTGAAAAAAAATAGGTTTACGGTATAAGGAGGTTGTTCCTGAAATACGCGGAAAGGGGGACAGTAAAGATATAATTGAAGGTCGAAGGGAGAGAAACAATTAAACACTACCCGACTTTGGTGTATCTGGCATCGATGGCGGTCTTGAAAACCGACGGCTTACACGCGATTGACCCTGAAGTGCGGCGAAAATAGACTTGCGTCTCTCCATAGGGCTTGCAGCGTATTCATATCCTTCTTCGCCCTCCATGATAATTTTCATTGTATGTGGATCAATCCTAAATTTCTTATCCTGTAATGCCTGGGAGATATCTTTCGAATGTTGCATCCCTGCAAGCAGATTGCCCATCCCCGTTTGAGCGCCGATGGAGACCGCCGAGGCGATGGTCCCAGGTTCGTGTCGAAGCCGAAGGTCCCGTCGATCAGAGCGGTGGAAGAGATGGACGAGAGTTCCAAAGAACGCTAAAAGCAGCAAGGCAGCTGCAAGGAGGTGTACAGCAGTGTCGCTAGTAAAAGGATTAGCCCGTAGATACGCGGTCCTAGACTATGAAAAACACCCTACCTTAACCAAACACGCTTCTTGATCGTCTTGACCTGCATCGTGAGAGGTTCCTCCGCAGATAAAAAGTATACGTTCTTGGCTATAAGAGCAAGGTATTTTCTCTGGGCACGACCATAACTATGAGTCAGGAGAGACAAACAGGACGGATCAACAACGTACGTAGACTTCGTTTGATAGCTCCACAAATCTACCCGCTTGGAAACTTCCAATTAATCCTTCTTTACTCAGAAGTGCCGCCTGGTAGACCGATGCAGGGAGTTGCAATTGCGTTGCATTCCTCCTGGCGCGCACAAACTCGTCTGGATTAGTTAGGTTGAACTGTATTCCATTGTAGGCCCGGCCATTGAGTGGTGTGCCTGTGACGTTGGCAGAAAACGATGAAAAGTTGGAGGAAGACGTGAATGGTCGAAGTTCGGTGACTTTGGTGACGTTCCCGCTTGCCAGGTCGACATTAACATTGACGTCCCAAAGTGTGATAGATGGATAGCAGTATGTTGCCGAGACCATCGGTTGAGGCTGATACCTGTACATTTAATTGCTTAACGGCACGGATAATGGCCGATGGGTTGGATGTACATACGTAAAGAACCAGAAAATGACCGGGCTAAACTGAGGAGGTTGCGCGGGATCGCAAGTCGGCGTATCGGTACCTTGATGATATCGCATTAAAATCCTTCTTTTCTGTTCTTATGTGATGCACACTAACCAAAGAGTAAAGGGACAGTGTTGTCGACCGACCATGAGATGGAGCATCCGTTGGAGCTTGCACTATTATCCCAACCAGAACCATCCGCTCGACGTGTCATTTGCACCTTTCAGGTTCCGTAAGTTATTTCCAGGACGGGGTTTAGAATAGGGAGACAGAAACACACTGGGACGGGCTGGCACCCAGTCTCGCTCTTGATAGCGGTGGTGTTGGCGAAAACCGTGCCATTTGAGGCAAGGTCTGTCGGTAGCTATATTCAAGTTTAAACCAGGGAATGTTTAATGGTAACGTTGATTTACCTGAAATTGTGCAACTGTATATGGACCATTTACAAAAGGTGGGTCTGCGAGATTGTACAAGACGGCGGCGGATGCGTAGCCAGCAGCAGCGAGGAACGCTGCCCGCGTATAGACGATAAGTGGCCAACAGTAATTCGAGAATAATAGAAACTAACAGGATAGGTCATCAAACTGTAGATTTTGATTGAGTCCAATAGCTTGCAGGCTTTTCAAAGTGACGTCTACGGAAGGTTTCAAGTTGGGGTGGATGTAGTCGTTACAAATTTCAGAGGAACATACCAGGTTCCTGCCACCAGGTATCTTTGACCACCAGAAGAGCTGCAGCAAGTGGCTGAAACGCCAATGAAAGTATCACCATGAGACTTGCCAGTGCGACAAGGTAATGTTTATTTGAAGCTGCATTGGTCCATACAACAAAGTTACTGATTCATGGATGGTTGGATTTGAGCTTAATGAACATATGAAGAGCTCACTTCGTCCTGGTGTAATCTAATAATAGACTACGATGAGGTGGAGAGTCCCCGTGAACGAGATCGACATAGGGCTACGTGTTTTTCAGAAAATGTTTGGCAAAAGAACAACCCTAAGGGCTCACCTGCATTTTCTTAATCTCAATGTCTGTCCAAGTCCACATTGCGACTAAAATGGCTGCAACTGCCACGGGGGGGAGGGTCTTATAGTAAAGATAATTATTTATGACGCAAAAAAAAGGCTGAAGGAACGGTCGTACATATACATAGTGCAAGACACTTGTCTCGTTTCCAATATCCCGCGACGATGGCCAGCCTACGTTACACGTCAGAGTAATCTAAAGCTTCGACTGAAGGGACACACCTTGATTTTTTTTGCTGAAATGCAGCCCAACCTCTAATCCAATGGCCGCAGCCGTCAATATCAGAACGAACGGTATCCAGAACCATGGTCTCAATGGCCAAGGAACCCAACCTTTCTCGAGTCGCATACCTTCCGTGTCTTCCACGTGGACTGAGGACGATGAGTATACAACACAGAGCTCGCAAATGAAAACATACAGCGGGGTGGCGATTGCTTTTCGTCATCGCGGTAAGTTGCGAATTGAACATGGGATGGTGACTCGGGGGGCAAAAGTCTCTGTGAAGGAGTGAATGGAGGTGTGTCTGAACCTGAGTTGGGAAGAGAAGGTTCCTATTCGTTGATAAAATAATCAACAATTTTAATGCTTTGGCCTGTCAGTGGCGCAAATAATACTTACTGGGTGGTAAACTGATTGGGGGGCGGGCATGGCCATTGCACCTTTTGGGAGAGATGGCAGAGTGCTGGGGGGTTTGTCATTCGTGGTGTTCGGTGATGGTGGTGCATGGTAGTCGTTCAGGGTGGTATCCGCAGGCTGTCGACCGATTAGATTTGTCGTCTCCTCGGCAGAAACGATGGTCATATCGGAACCGAAGGATTCACCAGTCTCGAATGGTTGCCGCTGAGGGCTAGGAGACGCAGGTGGAGGCATCGTAATAGGTCAGGATAGAGGGCCAGACAGCGTGCTGACAGTGATTATGGATGGATATGAGCTCGACTGAAAAGAGTCAAGACCGCACGGAACTAGCAGACACAACAAAGGTGCCGTATACCCACTGCCCAGACCATGTCATCACTTTACGATCACCCATCGTTGTTCTTTCTGTCTTCTCTTGATCAATTCTCTGATCGCGTCACAAAGAGACGCCTTTTCCAAAATTGCTTTGTCTTCCCCTACACGCCCAATTGTCAGGAATTGCACGAGGCAGATCCAGGCAATCCTTCAGTTTGGCATGGCTGTTCTTTAAAAAATCCATGGTCCGTATGCGTTTTGAACGGAGCGAAGAAATTTGATCTTGCATGCGTGTGATGCATGTGCAAGGGCTGTGAAATAACTTTCAATTTGGAATAGATTGATGAATTGCGACCTCGATCAAGTTCCAAATATACCATCCATTTGACGGCTGTTGCCCAGTTCCCGAATTTGGCTGCATGGCTAATACAAAAGATGATTGATGACACAGTACACTGTGAAGAAATGGCAGTTGTACGGCAGCAAAGAAGCTCGGGTGCCGGAACGGAGACCCAAAACAACGGCAGTAGTGAGCACTCGAGCTCTCGTCCTGCAATCTAAGGCTGATCAGCGCAACCTCCGCTTGTTTGACGTTGGGCGGAAGTGAATTGAATATTACAACTTTCAATTCAATCGCTACCGGGTTACGAATATTTTTCAAGGGGTGGCGGGGATGGTTTTACGTCGTGTTTGTGCATGTGACAGAACGGTCACGTGGGGTGACATCGCCTCGCGTTTGGCTTGACGTGACTCGGACAACTTGAGATTTGAGCACTAATTGCAATGGCACAAATGTATGGGAAGGAAAAAGATGTTGATCAGGACGTCGCAGGTCGGACACTCGTTGCTAATCTGCTGATCTCTTCTAACCATACCAACAGATCACACCACTGATCCAGGCTTCATCTCGTTCTTTGCTAAACTTCCTCCCAAGTCACCAGAGACGGGTACTTTGCGGCTTTTTCATCGCACAGGAAGCGATGAATATTATTCCGTACATGGTCCTGATGCGCTATTTGTCGCCCAGCATACATACCACACCAACTCTGTGATCAAATACCTGGGTGCTGGGGGGCGGGCCTCAGGTCTCCCAACCGTCTTTTTGAAAGTCAGTCTCGCCCAGGTGTTGCTGAGGGAGGCCCTCACAGTCAAACAACTGCGCGTTGAGATTTGGGTACCGGAGCCGGGGCAAGGGAAGAAATTTGCAAAGTTCCGTCTAGATAAAGAGGTATGTAGGCCGGAAGTCACGTCTGAGAAAAACGGACATCTTGCTGATTCAACAAACTCTTCAATTTGAATTTAGGCCTCCCCTGGGAACCTTCAAGCTGTTGAGGATCTTCTCTTCGTCAACTCCGACCTCTTATCTGCGCCAATAGTAATGGCCATCAAAATCGCATCTGCACCTGCAGGTCTTAGCGGTGCAAAGGCGAAGCTTAAAACTGTCGGCGTGGCCTTCGCAGATACGAGTGTGCGTCAGCTGGGTGTCGCTGATTTTGTCGATAACGACCTCTTTTCCAACACTGAAGTGAGCTGAGTTCCCATTAAACACGCAACTCAACTCAACCTAAAGTCAACTCCAGTCCCTCATTATTCAATTATCTGTGAAGGAAGCTATAGTTCCTACCGGCACTACGTCAGGGACAACTGATCGTGATATTGATTTGAACAAGCTTAAAGCAGTTCTCGACCGTTGTGGAGTTGTTATATCTGAGCGAAAACCGAGTATGTGACTCTTTTTCTCTGGGGCCGCAGACACTCATCTTTGTCTAGGCGAGTTTACCCCTAAAAATATAGCAGATGATATGCCACGTCTCCTCAAAGAAACCCCCGCCTCGCAAATATCGTCAGCAGATACTTCGATGACGATCCGTGCGTAAACTTAACATGCTAAATTTAATTTTACCGACCTTTACCTCACAGCCGAGCTTTCTCTCCCCACCGCTCCGTCAGCCCTTGCCGCTCTGATTGGTTATCTTTCTCTTCTTTCGGATTCGTCAAATCATGGAGCGTACACCCTCCGAACGCATGATCTCTCTCAATATATGAAACTTGATGCAAGTGCTCTAAGGGCTCTAAACTTGACCGAAGCTCCAGGAAATGCAGTACGAACGTTTTATAACTTGTGTTTATTATAAAGTAAATTTTGTTTCTTTTTTTAAAGGGAACAACCACACGAAACACTACGCTTCTTGGGCTATTGAATAAGTGTAAAACCGCTCAGGGAACAAGGTTGCTTGGGACATGGTTAAAGCAGCCCCTGGTGAACCTCCATGAGATTCGTCAGTCACTCCTAAACCCCCTAAATACAACCTAATACCATCAACAGATAAGCGGCAAGATCTGGTGGAAATCTTCGTCGAGGATACGAACACCCGCAGAACCCTTCAGGTTTATCCATCTCTTACGTTTTTGACCAACTTTAATTTTTCCTCTAGGATGATTACATGAAAGTGATGCCCGATATGAATCGTTTAAGCAAACGATTCCAAAAATCTGTTGCATCCCTTGAAGATGTGGTCAGAGTTTATCAAGTCGTAATTAAAGTTAGTGGCGCGTTCCCAATTTGAAAGAAAGGAAATTTTAACTTTGACTTTAGCTACCTGGCATGATTGAAGTGCTGGAGGGTGTCCAAACGGAAAAAGAGTCCTATTCTGCTCTGATCGAAGAGGTCTATCTCCAATCATTGAAGGTATGTGCACTAATAAAAACTTGTACATTCGACATCACTAATAATTGAATAGGAATATAATGAAAGTTTAGCTAAATACGCGGAGATGGTTGAACAAACACTGGATCTCGATGAATTAGACAATCATAATTATGTCATCAAGCCTGATTACGACCCGAGACTACAAGACTTGGCCAGAAAGCTCACTGATGTAAGTTTTTCGCCACGTCTGGGGTCTTCGCACTACCTTATCTGTGTCATATAGGTTCGGGATGGGTTAGACACGGAGCATCGCAACGTCGGTAAAGATTTAAATATTGAACTCGACAAGAAACTCCACTTGGAGAACAGCCAAGTCTACGGATACTGCTTCCGGCTCACAAAGAACGTAAGCTGTTCTAAATAAAGCGAAACTAGTCTCAGTTTATCGTGCCCCGTATAGGACGCGAAAGGGCTCTCCAAGAAGTACATCGAACTAGGAACAACCAAGAGCGGAACCTTTTTTACAACGAAGGGACTGAAAAGTCTTGCCGAAGATTTCGCGGAACTATCACAAAGCTACTCAAGGACACAGAGCGGGCTCGTCAAGGAAGTTGTGAATATAGCCTGTATGCCGATTCTTTCAATCCATTGACCACAAAATTAATTTCCTCCAAGCAACATATACCCCGGTTTTGGAATCGCTTGACGTCGTAATCGCCCACCTTGATGTCATTGTGAGGTAGGTGTTTCTCGGGGCCCATCCTTGAAATGTTTCTCAGTTGTCGTGTAGCTTGGCCCATGTGGCTGTGAATGCTCCTGAGGCATATGTCAAGCCAAAAGTCATCGAAAAAGGTTCTTCGCATTGAAACGTATTTTTTTATCCACTCAACTAAATTTCAGGTACTGGGAGCCTTATTCTACGCGATGCGAGACATCCCTGCTTGGAAGTACAAGATGATGTCTCCTTTATTCCTAATGATGTTGAGATGATCAAAGGTATTTATAGCTATTTCGCAGTGGTCTAAGTACTAAATTGCGGGATGAAATGTAGAAAAAAGCGAGTTTCATATTATCAGTGATTTTGTTTCCTTTTATTATGTTTTGGTTGTTATTCATATACCTCCAGCGGGTCCTAACATGGGTGGAAAATCAACATACATCCGTCAAGTTGGAGTGATTGCCCTTATGGCCCAGACGGGGTCTTTCGTCCCCTGCTCTGAAGCACAAGTACCTGTATTTGATTCCGTACTATGTCGTGTAGGAGCGGGAGATAGTCAACTCAAAGGTGTCTCGACGTTTATGGCTGAGATGCTGGAGACAGCGACAATTCTTCGGGTATGTGTTGTTCAAGGAACTATAAAATTTACTAACTCCCAAAATGTAGTCCGCTACAAAGGATTCCTTGATCATCATTGATGAGCTCGGACGAGGTAAGGGCGACTAGACATATTGGAAAGCAGAGAGCTAATTAAACTACAAGGCACTTCGACATATGATGGATTTGGTCTTGCATGGGCAATTTCAGAGTGAAGATTCTTCTACATGCCTGTCATACAGTTAACCCATTACTCACAAAGGCACATCGCATCCGAGATCCACGCATTTTGTCTCTTTGCTACGCATTTCCATGAACTAACAGCTCTCGATCAACAACTTTCTCACGTAAAGAATTTGCATGTTGTTGCACATGTCACCTCAACAGGTTCAAAAACTCAGGACAGAGACATTACCTTACTCTATAAAGTTGAGCCTGGTCCGTGCACGTAGCCTGCTATGAATTGATTACATTCTGATGTGGACGACAGGCGTATCCGACCAGAGTTTTGGTATACATGTTGCTGAACTTGCAAATTTTCCCGAAAACGTTGTTAAGGTAAGCGTTACTCATTCCGCAATCAATGTTTCCTTATCAACGTGTTACAGCTCGCAAAACGAAAAGCAGATGAGCTTGAAGACTTTGGACATGGCAAGGCTGATTGACTTGTATGATATAAATGTTGACTGACAAGCCACCACAGTTGACAAAGATAAAGACGATCGAATATCCAAGGAGGTGACAGACGAGGGAATTCAGGTGATGGAAGAATTCCTCCGTGCATGGTCAACCCGAGGCTCCGGAGATGACGGCGATGATGTCATTATGGCAGCTGGCGACGATCAAGATCCTGAAGCCCAAGTCCAAGAGCTGAAAGCATGCCTCGAGGAGTTCCGTCCACGGATAGAGAGTAATCAGTGGCTACAATCAGTCCTCTCTTCTCTCTAAGGTTATGTCCTTGGCCCCCTGGATCTTGTATTACCATTCGCTCTTACTGCTGATACACAATGTATAATACCACACTGCTTTGTAAATATTCGATGGCCCGTCTAATGTTAGCTGTCATGGCCCTTTAAAAAATCAACGTTCAACCTTCATTAATCTCATTCTTCAACTAGCATGACTTCGTCTTCCGTAATTATTTTGGGTGTACCCGACTCGGACGTTGGGGCAGCATTCTTTTTCTGTTCTGCGTCCCGTCCTGCTGTCGTAATATCGGCTCCAAACAACCGCAGACTCAGGGCACTGCAACCAAGATATTCAGCATGATAACCCCTTGACAAATAAGCTCAACGTGCCTTTTCGCCTTTTTGTCCATCATCAGAGTCAAAGAGACATTTGACTTCCAAATGGGCAGCACAAGGTCATGCGTTAAGCTGGGGAACAATAAAAGACCTTCGATCAGTGACAACTTGAAGGCTTCCGCCGAAAACTCACGTGACACCTTCAATGGTTTCGGGGAGGAAACGGACAACATGGCTTCCAACAGCTAATATGGTTGTCAGGATAATTTCTCATGCGGAAAGCCGAGACACCTACGCCGCCCTTCTACAACAGACTTGAACGGCTCATGAAATGAACTGCAGAGTGGGTAGTACGATTGGACCAAAACTTTCAACGTGGATAAGTCAGCCGTGATGATCGTTGAAGGATCGACATATGGAAGAACCACGGGTAGGCCTTCTCCAAGGACCCGGAACTGCGCCTCAGACGCCTTTCCACCTTCCTGCTTCGAAAATACCTTTGTTCCCGCTGCCGTGAGTCTGATACGGCTAAAGTCGTTATTTTCAACTATAGCCTTCACCAAATCGTTAGCCAGATAGAGGGACCGTACGGGATCGCCTTCCGGATTCCGAACAAGGACATTGGCAGCTGGGAACTCGGTTGTGAGCGCTAGTCGTGTCCTTGTGAAAGGTCAAACCAGAAAATGGACACTGTTTGAACCTTCTCACATGCAGTTCACAAGGATGGGATCATCTGGAGCCAGGAAGGTGTAAGGGTGTTCTTTGAAAGAGCCTCCAGCTCCCTCTTTCTCTTTCCCCTTTTTTTGACGCCTTGAGCCCTGTGTTCCCTCAGGCTGTGGGTCTTCTGCAATGTCACCAGAGGCCTCTTCAGCTGGAACCACCTCAAGTCCAATATCTTCATTACTGAGGCGTGGTTTTTTAGTTTCAGGAGCCTCTTCGAGTTCATCTGCCTCTCGTTTTCGCGCTCTGTGTGTGACATGGTAAGTATGCTGATTATTCGCTCGTACTCTTCATACGTACTTTGACATCTCTTCGGCAGAGACAACTCTCCTCTCAAGCACAGCGACGAAGAAGCCCCCCGAATCTTGGAGGTGAGGATATATCCTCAGACTAAAGATGTATTGATCAGTAGCTGAAGCATACTGCCAAAAAATCACAAACCAGCGGGGGAGGTTCAGCCGCCCGACATCTTGCGGCGGCCAGTGTCCCTCTGTTAATTTTGTGTTGCTTGTTGCGTCCTCAGATGTTGAGAAGGCCGAAAAACTATCATATGACATATTGACGTCTCGGTCAACACAAGGCCGCCAAGTTGTCATTCCAGGTCTTCGTTTTAGTTCGGGTAATGTCGAAGACACGTCCACAAGGTGAAACTCTTAACACCCCGTTCACTAATTGGATAATATTGAGACACTAGCAGACGTACCTGGATTTGTTCTGAGTGCTTCTGCTATAACAGCTTCATTCTCGACGGGATTTAACGAGCAAGTTGAGTATACGATACGTCCATTAGTAGCCAGAAGTTTCATGGCCCGTTGAAGGATTCGAACTTGTAAACTGAAAATCAATATAAAAAACAAGCCCTTAAGGCTAGATGAACACCACTGACCTGTGTAGGCCATTGCCATCCATGGGCTGCCAATGTTTCCAAATCCCCATATTTTTCCGCATAGTACCATCACCGCTGCAAGGCACATCACACAAAATTCGGTCGAAACGGAGCTGCTGTAGTCGTTTAACTCCATCTGCCTGGGGAGGGGCCGGGATTTTGATGATAGGATATATAGATGCGTCAAGGTTAGTGACCATAAGTGCAGGGCTCGGAAGTCTGGCGGACTGGTGGATGAGGAGGTGCGTTCGCTTGTGGTCGCTATCGTTGGCGAGGAGAAGACCAGAGGGGATTGACGTCGACGTCACGGAATCCTGGGCATGCAAAGCTTCCAATAATTGTGCTGTCTGTATGCTAGGTCGGAAAAAGATGGTACACTTTCGAAACAAACTACCTTTGAACCAGGTGCCGCGCACATGTCCATAACCTATGGACCCTGACTCAGCTTTCAGAGGCTGGTGATACTATGTTATCCCATACCTTATGATGTGGCTCGACATCTAAAAATAACGGAGGGAGCATACTTACTGCTTCCTGTCTTGATATGTTGCCCTAGAAAAACATCATTCGGGTAAATGAGCCATGGTAAAAGAAGCTTACCACTTCCGTCTCGAATACCAAGAAAGAATGGAATTTTTTGAATTCTGGGGATTTTCGGAGGACTTTTTTGGGGACGTTGAACTGCCATGCTAGACCATCAGGATACCTGATAACTTTATAGTTAGGGAGTTGACCAAAAGAAGGGATAGTCGCACCAGGGGATCTGGACCGGCGGCGGAATTTTTTGGTCCTCAAAAGTCACATCACTCAAAATAGGAACGTGAATGTCCTTGATGGTTGAATTGAGAGAGTTTGCTGTTCTACGAAATTTTAAGTTATATTTATGCAACACACTAAATCTAACGCACTGCCGGCTACCTGCCACGCGAAATGTTGTTGGCAGATGCTCCCGGAGTGCATTCAAGAAGGCTTCCCACTCGTCCTCGGGCACAATGTTCTGGTTTTTATAGTAGGTACTGAATCGTTCATTTTGCATGTCACTCTTCACGATTAGATCAGTCCGGTATTCAAAATCATCGTCTTTCTGTTGTTTGCGGGAGCCCCCGCGGCTGCCTCCACGATTTCCAGAGCCCCCTCTTTTCTAAAGGTTAAAGTGAGTTATTAAGCTGTTAAAAAATGTAATCGAAACGTACCTTGCCTCTCGCCATTGGAGATTAATATAAAGTTAGCCAACGAGGAATAGTTTTTTTGTGGACGAGACTCGAGTGATCGCTGTTATCAGAAGGCGTGACCTCGGTTGTCGTGTGAATCACGTGTTGACCTCCAACTCGACACGCGACATCCCTGAGAACCGTTGGAAGCTGGTTTGCTCTCGGTCTATCCCCTGAAGAAGGCAGCAATGTCACGGATCCGCGAAGTGAACCATTTGACAAATATGAATACAATCAGTAGTGGCTCTGGATTTCATTTATATCCAGTCTTAATCGAATCATAAATGTGTCGATAATCCATTGACTTGATTATTTAAATAACAAGTAGGCAAGAGCTACACATAAGCGTTCATAAATTTGGACCTGACGCGTTTTCTCGGCTGCAGGGTAAATAATATAGAGCATCTGTCAGTTACTAGAATTCAAAGGTATATATATATTGGTGAAATGAAAGTAAAAAATCCTCAAAGTTGCGTTTGTGGTGGGGTTGAGGTTGACTGGGTTTCCGATAGCCGATCCGTGCGTTGAGATTCACGTGGTCAGGCTTTGTTTAAACTTTACTTGACTGCATCTCATCCACTGAATTCTCTTTTTTACGACCGTCTCGCCGACCTTCCATTTTCTTCCTCTTTCTCCCGCTCCCATCCTTCGTGCCGCCCCCCATGCCAGAAGGGATTGATTTCTCTCTGTCTACCCTCTCTTTGAACTCAACCGACTCTCAGAACGAAGATTGGGATCGCTCACTCTCTATGGACTCGGAGACATCATCGCTTTCCAACTCTATGAATCTTCCACTACAGAATATCACTGCCACCCCGCGCAATTCTGTCGTATTTCCTGCAGACGATGGTGCCACACCAGGCAGAACAAGAGCTAATACAAGGGAGGGATCAGGGAACATACATGCTCAGGGAAAGCGGTCGTTGAGCGAGCTGCTGAGGGTGCATGCAGAAAAGGGGACGGAAACCAAGTTTAGTCAGGAGGAAGCATCTCGAGTGGCTGATGTGCTGGGCCAGTGGGTGAGTGGTATTCCTCTCGTATCCCACAATCGCGCATTGTCCCTCCAACTCTACTCCCATACTGTGAGCAATTTACCTGACCAATAAGACCCACAGATAAACGCGTCGTCGTCTCCTTATGAAGGCGAAGACGATTTTTTTGCGCGTCCACATGACGATCTCTCAATCCCCTCAAAGCGTTCACCAACAGCTCCGTCGATAGAAGGCCGACCCCGCGGACAAAGTGAAAGCGCTAATTCACGGCCGCCTAGTTCTGTTGGATACACAAAATCATGAGCCTTATTTTTACTTATGTGTTTTTCTGTTTTCGTTCTCCTACGGATTTCGCACTTCTTGCTGGCTGGATTGCATTATTTATCTCCTACGCTTTATTTCCTCATTATATTCACTTCATCCCTCATACGCAATCTTCCACGATAACCACACATTATTTGTGACGACCTTTCATGACTGCCATGACTGTCACGACTGCTCACGAGCCTCTGACGACTTACCAACCTAATACTCTACACACTTTTTTCTGACATTTAGATTACATTGTCGGTTCCATGTAATAATTCCCCACGTCGCTTGTTCGAATGGTGCTTCGATTTCTCCATTTCCAGCCGATGGGAATCGGAGGCGATCCATGATTATTTATGTCGCGTGCCGATTTTTTTCGACAGTGTACAGTCATACCCTAAGCTGCGATTGTTCATAAATCCTGTCCAACTTGCAGTTGAGCCCTCAGCCATAACAAGTTAGTGATGGGGTTGGCGAACCGGGTGATTTTGCGGGCATTAAATTCGTAGGTCAACGACTCCTGCCACCACCATTTAGCCGAGCCAGCAAAGCCTGCACTTCATCTCTTCATTCTAATTCATGTCCAGCCCATAAATCTAACGATCGCTCATGCTCTTTTCCAGAAAAAACATCCTCACTAAAGGGAGGAAACCCTTGTATGCCGCTTCCAAAGTAATCAATGCCTCTTCTGCGTCTGCGTCGTCTGCTTTTGCCAAATGCTGGGTCCACAGCACAAATAGGACTTCTGCCCTTATAAGAACCGTTCGGCGCAGAGCCTATTCGACCAAAAATGGCAGTGAAAACTCGAGTGGACCTGGAGGATTCCAGACGACAAGCGCTCTAGGGTTGCCACTGTATCGTATGCACTCCTGACCTTTTCTCCTTCCTTACACGTCTAACAACTAGGTTTGTATGTAGGAAAACTTATTAACGCATGGACAGAGACGCCGACAAAGTGGTACCCTCTCCCCCTGGCTGTTGGGGCGCTCTTGCTGGTGGCTATTCAGTACCGCAAAAAAGCTAAGCGAGCATCGAAAGAGGTCCATCTGGATGAAGATGGGATGGAGGTCATCAAGCTGAAAGGGCCCTGGCAAGTGTGTTACATACATTTTTAAAAAGGAATATGTCTTACAGCTTCTTTCCAGGTTCATGTCATCGGGGCACTACCGCTTCGGAATATGTCCCGCCTCTGGGGCTATGTCAACTCCCTCGAACTTCCTGTCTGGTTCCGTCCTTATGGCTTCCGTCTCTATGCCTATGCTTTTGGTTGCAACTTGGATGAGATAGAGCCTACAGACCTCAGGTCCTATCCAAGTCTTGGTGCATTTTTCTATAGAAAACTCAAGGATGGCGCACGCCCTGTGGATCCGGCGGTTCTTGTCAGCCCTGCCGATGGTACAATGCTTCATTTTGGTACTATTAAGGACCTCCATATCGAACAGGTCAAGGGCATCACATACTCCCTCGATGCACTTCTTGGTGTTGAGAGACCTGGCTCGCCCTCTTCAGTTACTTCCACACAGGCTAGTGAACATAACCGGGACATGTCTATCGTCGATGACCGCGAATTTGCCAACGTGAACGGGATTGAGTATACTCTTGACCAGCTAATTGGTGGCAGCTCGACTCCTGGCAGCTCAACCCCCACGGACGAAGTGTCGCCTGAGGGTCCTCCTGCGCCTGACGCACCCCCGAAGAAGTTCGGAGCACAGACTGATGCCTCAGTTGTGGAGCCCGAACGGAATATGCAGGAGACGCTAGTACATGATGCCTCAGTCGCGCTAGAGATGGGAGCTGGGTCGCTTGAAAGAGGCGTGCTGAAAAGAAGGAGCACATCTGGAACGACCGTGAAGCCAGGAAACTCATTATTCTTTGCAGTTATTTATCTGGCACCAGGCGATTACCATAGATTCCACAGCCCGACGGCATGGGTAGTAGAGAAACGGAGACATTTCGTTGGTGAGTGAGGATGTCATGTTGACATTTTCAGTGCTAAATTTGTTTTTAGGTGAATTGTATTCGGTGTCACCATACATGGCTAAGCGCTTGGAGAATCTTTTTGTCCTAAATGAGCGTGTCGCCCTCCTGGGCCGGTGGAAGCACGGTTTCTTTGGTATGGTACCCGTTGGTGCCACTAATGTTGGCAGTATTAAGATCAACTTTGACCAAGTAGGTGTTGGTTTTTCCTTGACTTTTTGCTCTCTCTCATCCATCTGTCCACTCTAGGCTCTCCGAACAAATGTCCGCGGACGCCCACCACCGCCAGGGACATACTCTGAAGCTGTATACTCTGCCGCTTCACCCATCTTGAACGGTCAACCTCTCATTGCCGCCCAGGAAATGGGTGGGTTTTGTCTAGGAAGCACAATTGTTCTTGTGTTTGAAGCCCCAAATAATTTCGAGTTCTCGGTGCAGGCAGGCCAGAAGGTGAAGGTTGGGGAGAGGCTCGGTGACGTCCTAGAGAAAGCGAAGAAAGATTAGATGGGACTTGGTTGCTATTTGCTGCATCTGTGTGTGGATTATTATACCTAATTGAGGACCTAAGCAAGACGGAAACAGGAAGGGAGAGTGTACTATGGTGCCATTTTTATACGGAATTTAGTACCGTTCTGCTCGATCTTCAACATGGACGAGCTTATCTGTTTATTGATCAGCTCCATGATCCTAGTCGATGTTCATCCATTGCATTTGTATATACTATTTTACACATATTAACATTTTTCGCATGATTCAGAGGGCAACACCCAGGGCCAGGAAACTAAGGGATAAAAAGTGTGAAGTATGTCTTTGGCAAACGTTCAATTAGTGAAGAGATCTATACATTTATTTAGGGTCGTAAAAGAGAGCTAGCTCGACGAAAAAAGTCCTGAAAAATCCTATGTAACTCAATACCGTCCATCTGAAGGAGGATAGCCCCTTCCACCGCCACCGTAGCCCATTTTCTGTCCTTGGTTAGAGTAGAGTTGTTGTCCACTTACACCGCCGACAAGACTCGCGGGGGCGCCACCATGGTAATTACTCGCTGTATCTTCTTCTGAGTAATCAAGGCCGCCACCACTATTAGGGGCTGCCAATAGAGGGTCTTTGACTTCCCAGACGGCTGCTTTGGATCCGACGGAGAACTCGAGATCTTCACGCTAGCGAAACAAAGGTCGTCTGTATGGGGCTAGTAATAAAAAAAACAGGGAAGCTCACGGTAATGCTGTCCCAGTACTTGTATACCATCATAACGCTCAAAAGCATACATAGCGTAAAGAAGAATAAGCCGTCGATATAGTGCTTGATGGCATCGCAGATGGTAACGCTGAATGCGAAAAGGAGAACTTGAGCAATAGCGAAGAAAGCGGTACCGAATACGATGTCGCCAATGGGCCAGCGGTCATCGAGAGTCCGGAAAACGAGGATCAGTTGGGAGACGATGTAAATGACAGTGCAAATAAGGGGCCAGAGAATATAGATAATCCAAAGGCCGATGGGTTTCTCATAAGAGAAGCTCGCTATCCCTTTGAAAGTGGCGATAGCGACAAAGAATGTAACGCCAAATACGGCGAGACAAGATAGGCGTAGGAACTAGTGGTATCATTAAGTTTAGGTAGCGACGATTTAGTAGGCAGAACATACCCATAGAGAGAGAGGCGTGCCGTCCTCGGCAAATTGAAATCCCACAAACCCATTGACAAGAAGGCAGCAATATGCGGCCGCGACTAGGCCTGCGTAAACCGCTGCAAACCACTACAGCACACATACTTTGAGATCACGCAAGATAAAAGGACCAAGGATAACCTACGGGGTACGTGACGTTGGCTGTAGGTATGATACCGGAGTCGAGAAATAGGGCGAGGAGCTCTATCACAGCGTAGAGCCAAAAGAAAGTAACAATTTCCTTGCGACCTGAGGTGGTATATATGTAGATCCTAAATGATGACACCGTAAAGATATATCAAACTCACCGACAGCCGTGTACTTGCTACGAATGTGATATATCATGATAGCAGTCATAATTATTGCGACGATATGGACAAATGACGTTGCTTGAAGGGGGTCGGTTGTGGATTAGCAGGTTTAGTAATGTAGGTAGGGATTACTCACAAGGTTGAAAAATCAAAGTCCCGCCAACATCGACGTTGCGACTGTAGCATGTAGGCTCGATGCCCTGGTCTGTCCCGACCAGTGGGCAAATCACGAGGGCAGCCGTCGAGCAGATGGCATTGAAGGACCCGAATTCGATGCCCATGGTGGCGGAGATGTGTGTCGTTCGGTTCCTCTGAATTTGAATAAGGGAAAGTGGTCGATAGAGTGGTGAAAGGGCTTGGAGCCCGAAAAAAACGTTCCAGTGAGTGTTGACTACAACAACCAATCCCACCCAACAATGCTGATTATGTAACTAATTGACCTAACTTCACCCACCAGACAACCAAACACCCAGCATCAGGGAGACGAGGACGAAATGAAATTTTCATATCTATCTTCGTCAAGCCTTGAAATAACACTAACACACCCTTTCTCTATTTCTCTACTAAGTATGACATATCATATATTAAGATCAGCTATACGACGATAGGGGTGGTGGCTGGAGTCAAGCAGGCTAACTACTTGTAGTTTTTTGCCAGGATTATGGGTAACCAGGACATGATAGGATAATACTGTCTTATTTAGGACAGATATAGGAAAAGATCCCACATGCCTCACTCCTGTGGCAAATGGCCAAGATGGTAAAGAACTTGAAACCCCTCTGTGTTCATACAAAATGTTGACATAAAGCTGTAGGGAAACAGAAGAATCAGCACTGACGAGACAGTACCTTAGGGGTGTTTAGTAATCCCAAGCAGACTTAGGCACCTTACCAGACATGGTGTACATAGTAAATCTCTCAATGAGCATATTAATAGTGTAAAATGATCCTATGTTGAAATTAATATGGTGTATGAATGGTTGACAATAAAGGTAAAACTTAGGAGGTCTTTACACTAAGCCACAGATCCTCATGGACTCCCCAGGGACTCCCTGTGGACTCCACATCAGTCCCAGGACTCAGAGGGGACTCAGGGGAGACTCAGGGGAGACTCAATGTAATTAAAAATGTACTTTTATTGAGTCCCTATCAAAATTGAGTCCCATCAAGTCCCCATCAGTCTGCTAATTAGTAGGCGTCCTAAGACTGGGTAGGGATGGACTCCTCATGGACTCTGTGAGGACTTACCAGGAGTTCATGAGGACTCTATGACATAATTAAAGATTTGTGCATTCACAGAGGATTGAACCAGTGTTCTGTCACAAAAGTTATTCTTTTGACAAATATCTGTCTAGAATAGCTTGTCATCCAGATGTCGTTGGAGCTTACATTAGTCAGACTAGTCTGGTTGTTCAGGGTATATAGCTTCTATTGTTGAGGTTAACTACTTCCCTAAGATTAAAGATATACTTATTGAATCACAATACCTTCCAAGAACTATATGTGAGTTCCTGAATGTAGAATAACTTGAAGTCTACCAAAGACTTCTAATGTAACTTAACTTGAACTTTGATTGAATAATAGAAGTCTACTTAAGACTTCTTACTTGACTTGATTTGACTTGACTTGAAATAGAAATCTATACTTAAGACTTCTTACTTAACTTGACTTAACTTGACTTGAAATGGAAATCTATACTTAAGATTTCTGACTTGAGATGACTTGACTTGATGAGAAACTTAGATGAGGTCTAATCCAACTGTGGACTTTAGACTTTGAGAATGAGTACTTGTGAAGCTTACTTGTTCACACAGTATTATAAATGATAAATGAGTTCTTTGATTGTCAGACCAATTACAAGTTCACTACTTGGATACTTGAATTGCTTAACTCAATCAGAGAAAAGATATAATGGGGGTGAACCAAAGACTAATGAGCTATCTTAAACTTGGCTGCTTGATATTTTTAGCTGCTGATTATTTTGGTTGTCTTTTTGGGGAGCTAAATGGCCTCCTTATATACCTTTTTCTTATGCTGAGTCATCAATTCCTAAAGAGTCTACTAAACTAATTTGTAATCTACATTTCTATTTAGGGAACACTTATGACTCATTTGTTGTCAGTATGAGTCATTAATTGAGTCAGAGGAGTCATTGTGAGTCAGAGGGAGTCATTGATTGAGTCATCATGTAATATCACATGGACCTTGAATATTGCCAAGATTATTTTAGTATGACTCATTTTATTCATTTGACTTGAATCCTGTAAGGGCAACCTTACTTTTGCGTCAGCAGTGACTCTCCTAAGCAAGTGGGTGCGGGATGCATTAGAGACTTATGCAACGGACCTAGTAAGGGAAATCCTAAGTTGTATTGTATAAGTATAGATACTATCCTACTCACCTAGTAAGGGAAATCCTAAGAGAATAATCTGAGGATTCCTTACTAGGGTATTGTCTCTATATACTGTAGACTACAATAGATACTCATGGCTTATTGTGCCATGTCACTCAGGGTTGTACAATAGGTGTTAGTACAACAATGCAAGATCATGAGTACAGTGCAATGGGGTGTACTGGGTTGCGCTGAGGTGCGCTGTAGGGTCTGTACATGTGTACTTCCTACTGCAATCCAGTGCTGAGGCATATGCTGGTTTGGATGCTGGGTGTGTAAGGGTGTTCCCCTTACATTACCCCCCCTTTAGGCTGAGTGTCCTCACGAAGGGATCTGAATGGAATGTGGCCATAGCGGACATGGTTGACTGGTTGTGGTGCTCCAGGGTTTTCATGATGGAAGCGTGCTAAAAGTTCATCACAATGGAGGTTGTCAGCTGCTTCCCATGAATTGTGTTCATATCCATAGCCTTTCCAGGCCATGAGATATTGCAATTTGTTGTGGAAGAAGCGACTGTCCATTACCTCTTCTACCTCATACTCTTCCTCACCATCCACAATGGTGGGTCCAGGAACTGTAGCAGGCCGGCGGCCAGGAATTGGATTGCGTGGGGCTGGGAGTAGTTTTATGACATGGAAGACTAGGTGAATGCGCGACATAGAGGTGGGGTGTTACGGCTATTAGGTCTTATCCTCTAGATCAGGATCTAATCAATCAGTTTGATGAGACCGTTGACGATAAGTCTGATGTCTATAGACTTCCTGATATAAAGGACGAGTCTGTCTTCAGGATCTGAGATGCACTACCCCCTTCTAAGGCGAGTAGGATCGAGCTGAGCGTCGAGTTATAGAGAACAAGGTATATTCAGCTAGGTCAAGCTGAGGAATATCTACTACATTGTATGGTATATATATGGTCGTAAAAGAAGCATGATGAATAATGCTTCGGGGAGGGATAAGCGCTATTGGTAGCTATAAATGTAGCGCTGAGTAATGGTGAGAAAGGTATATGTAATAATAGGAACAGTGAGAATGGAATGGGGAGTAAGGAGATATACAGGGAAAGAGATAGTCCAAAGCCTAGACTATACTGGATAAGATGATGGTAAGTAAAGGGAAAAAGATAAGAAGGAATACATAGTTCGATAAGAGAAATTGTAACATGGTGTTACGGTTTCTCTTTTCCTTTCGCTATCTTATCTTATCCTACGTTATCTAACCTTCGGACTATCTCTTTCCCTCATATCTTCCTTACCTCCATTCCATTCCCACCGATCCTATTATTACATCTAACTTTCCCATTATTATTCAGCGCTTCATTTATAGCTACCAATAGCGCTTATCCCTCTCAGAAGCATTACTCATCATGCTTCTTTTATAACTTATATATATACCATACAATGTAGTAGATAGTCCTCAGCTTGACTTAGCTGAATATACCATATTCTCTACAATCTCGATGCGCAGCTCGATCCTACTCATCTCGAAAGGGGGTAGTGCATCTTAGAACCAGGAGACAGACTCTTCCTTCATATCAGGAAGTCTATAGACGTCAGACTATACTGTCGACGGTCTTATCGAAACGACAATTGATCTTGATCTAGAGGATAAGGCCTAACAGCCGTAACACATGGGGAGCTTAAGGCAATATGCATGGGTGCCTACACGTGCAGTGATTTTGTACAGACCTAGATAACGGTGGGCCAGCTTCTGTGTTGGCCGTGTTGTTGCTATATCCCGTGAATCTAGATACATCATGTCATCTGCTGCATATTCTGGTGTAGGTCGACGGCGGCGGTTGTAGTATTGGGCCATGTCATTTTTGGCTTTTGCAAGTGCTGCATGTGTTACAATTTCTCTTATTGGACTATGTATTCCTTCTCATCTTTTTCCCTTTATCTATCATCATCTTATCTCGTATAGTCTAATCTTTGGACTATCTCTTTTCCCTATATATCTCCTTACTCCCCATTTCATTCTCACCATTCCTATTATTACATACACCTTTTCACATTGTTACTCAGTGCTACATTTATAACCACCAATGGCGCTTATCCCTCCCCGAAGCATTATTCATTGTGCTTCTTTTATGTCCATATATATACCACACAATGTAGTAGATAGTCCTCAGCTTGACCTAGCTGAATATACCTTATTCTCTACAACTCGACGC